>JAEOAE010001245.1:0-56278 GCA_036365155.1 Meriones psammophilus | reverse complement strand
TGATTTAGACACAGACTAAATAAACCACCATGACCAAAACCAAATTGGGTTGGGAAGCCTTTATTTCATCTTACAGCTGATAGATAATCCATTGTGCAGGGAAGCTGGGGAGGGACTTGAGGCAGGAACCTAGGGCAAGAACTGAGGCACGTGTCACAGAAGGACGCTGGTTACTAGCTTGGGTCTCATGGTTTTCTCAGTCTGTGCTCTTAAGTATCCTGACCCTGAGCCCAGAGTCCACAGGCACAGTAATTTGGCCCCTCTCACATTGATCATCAATCCAGAAAATGCATCACACACTTGCCCATAGGCCAACCTAGTGGGGTCATTTTCTCAAGTATGGTTCCCTTCCCAAATGAGTCTAGTGTGTTGATTCAACAAATAAAAGATGAAAACAGCTGCCACAGCTGACCCCCTGTTTACTGATACTAAACACATCTCTGTTAAACTATAACTTTGTCTCTCAATTTTGTTGTTCCCAAGATATTAAACTAATGTCAACATTGTAATAGAAAAGTTCAATGTTTTTTATTTTTAAACTTCAATCTCTCAAGTCACTTTCAACATTCAAAGACTCTACAAAATTCAACTCTCTAAAACCTCTAGTTTCTCTAACATTTTCAAAGTCTCTCTAGAACTCCAAATTCCCTGTAACTCTCCAAAATACCTTTAAAAGTTGAAAGTCAAGATACTTTGTGGGCTCCTGTAAAATAACAATAAAGTATTTTCTTACTTAAAAGGAAAGAACCAGGGCACAGTCAAAATCAAGTTCAACAAAGTCTAACAGCATAACGCTCAGTGCCAGGCTTCTGGGACTCACCAGTGATCTTCTGGGCTCCTCCACACTGCTGGCAAAGCCTTCCACACAGCTTGTTTCCTAGTTCAAACTGACCTCGTCCCACAGCAGCTGCTGCTGGAATGTGATACTGACATCTCCAAATGGCTTCCTCTGCACAGAAATGGGGCCCGAGGCTTCATCAGTGTCCTCTTGGCTGTCTTCAGGGACTCTAACACAGCTGTATGGAGCCAAGTCACAGCTTCACTCCATGATCCCTCCATGTTTCAGAACCAGTACCACCTGAGAAACTCTTTGTTTATTTGTTTGTTTGTTTGACACAAGGTTTGTCTGTGTATCCTTGGCTGTCCTGAACTCCCTCCATAGACCAAGTTGGCCTTCAACACCTCAGAGACTCCTGAGCTACCAAGTTAGGCTACTAGCATGTGATGCAGCCTCAACAGTATTTAGACCACAGTGTCTGTGTGCTGAAGCTGAGAAAATACTTCAGAGGATTTTAATTGTTTCACCAAGTCAAAGGTTTCATTTTAGTGATTCTTTATTTTAATTAAATTTTTATTTTTTATATTACTTACAGTTTATTTAGTTTGTAACTCAGCTGTAGCCCCCTCCCTCATTTCCTCCCAATGCCACCCTTCCTCCCTTACCTCCTCCCTGCCTCTCTCTAAGATCCACTGACAAATGTGGAGTCCTCCTCCTTTCCATCAGGAAGGTGGAAGCTTATTAGATTTCTTCAGGATTGGCTGAAATGTCCTCCTCTGTGGCCGCATCAGGCAAGAGTAGCTCCTCCCTCAGGGAGGGAAAAAAATTCAAAGAGCCAACCATTAAAGTCATGCCAAGAGACAATCCCTGTTCCCCTTACTAGGGTACTCACTTGGATAACCCGCATGAATCTGCCATGAGCTACATCCAAGCAGGGACCTAGGTTATATCCATGCATTTTGGTCTTTATTTTAATTGGAGAAACAGTCTCAGAATTTAGACCTCTGTTCCCAGGACCCAGGAGCCTACCTCAAAGTGTCCACTGAAAGTCTTCCCCTAGCAGTGTATCAAAGCAGATGCTGAGACTCATAACCAAACCTTGGGAAGAGTGCAGGGAATCATATGAAGGAAGGGGAAAGTTGATATGTATACAGCATCTCTGAGCTCAGAGTATCAGTGAGGATGTCTTACAGGGTTTTCAAATCAGCCTCCAGAAAGACCAAGAGTGGATGTACCTGAGGGGCAGCATGGCACAGACTCCAGGCAGAAACACTGGACCCTGCACAGTGCTGCAGCACAACCTGCTCCCCCAGCACACAAGGAGCCTCAGGAGAGGCTTGGCTTTGCTGCTAAGAGCTGTGACCTCCCTCCCAGTGTGCTCATTGCCTCAGTGACAGGAGAGGGGGTCAGTTCCTGTCCATCTCTTCACATAGGTTCATGAAAAGATGAGCTTTGGGATAAGCCTGGAAACGAAATAAAGACAGCAGGACAGGGTGAGGGGGTTCAGTTCTCTAAAGTTTCCTCAAAGAAAAAAGATTCAGGTTTTTCTCTCATAAAAAATTGCACAGAGTACATGGGGGAGAACATAGAGAAAAGACAAAACATGCAACCAGCTCTTCCCAGAATTCCTGATCTCAGTGAGTCAGGGAAGGGAATCTGCCACTGTCACTGTGCATTAATAGTTAGTGTCCTGGAAACCTCATCATCATAGCCATTTAATGACACTTTCTATCAGGCCAGCAGAGGCTAAGAGCTGACACCACTAATTTGTGATCTCTGAAATTGAGCTGAGAAGAATAGAGGCCATGAGCAAACACTAGAAGATACATTGCAGTCCTGTGGGGAGCTCCCTCTGTGGAATGAGAGTTTGAATCTACAGCCTCTATTACTTACACAGAATTTGTAAGTTTTTATACCTCACAGCACAGAAGATGTTACATGAAAACAGTTGTGTGCACAGCAAAGTTACAGATGCACAACTCAGGAAAGTAAGCTCTCCAGACCTTTCACTTCCCTGATAATTTATCCTAGGAATAGGTAAATCAGTAAAAGAAATGTAACTAAACAGCTTATCCAGGTATACAGTGTGAGTTATTTAGTTCACAGGAATGAACATGAATTCTATAGTAATTTGAAAGTCTATAAATTAAGGAAATGAGTATGTTAAGAAGAAAACGTTCTTGTTACCCCTTGCAGAACACAGTCCCTTGTGCTGATGGTCTGTCAGAGCTCAGAGTCTCCTCTGTAGCTGCTGAAAACCCCTCTTTAGCCTCCTCCTCCCACAGCCTGCCTGGGTTCCTACCACCTTCTGAATTTGCTCTTGGGTGCAGAGCACTTACCCAGATTGACATGGCAGGGGAGGACTGTGCGCTTGAGGAGATCCTGCAAATCTTAGGTGAAGGGAGAATTTAAGGCCTCTCTGTGACATGTTATTTCTGTGTCTGTAGAAGGTGACATGTTCCTGCTGGGGTCATGGAGACCTGGCATCCCAGTGGAGCATCTTCTCTGCCTGTTGATCTTACTCCCTGTGTCCTGATAACAGCCATCTGGGGAGGGCTGAGAACAAACTTTATCTGAGCTCCCTTGCCACACCTGCTGGAGTGATCAGAAAGTTTGCACCAAATGGACAACCATGACTTTTCTCACGTTGAACTTTTGATATAATTCTAATTAATTTTGCTCCCTGTGATGCCTCTCTTCTGAGATTCAGGAACTCCCATGAATTTCCTACCCACCCAAGGGTCTTCCTTCTACAGGGTGTGACCTTTCCCCAGGTCAGTCTTCCCTTGGAGCAGCTTTTTTATTAATTGTTTTCTCCAGTATTTCCAAACTTGTAGTTGCAGGATTTTAGCTGTGAGTGAAATCTGAAGGTGAATTATGAAAGAAAGCAGATGGAATGCAGAGCACTGAAGGCAGAGCTGGAGAGCCAGGGTGACCACAGGCAGATGGGACCCAGCTGAGGCTGAGGACAAGCTGAGCTCTGCTCCATGAGCAGCCTGAATGTTCAGGTTCATCCTCGCTGACAGAGGCAGGAACCGGGTCTGCAACTATATGCAATTGTGTTTCAGAGCCAAAACAGTTCTATGAAACACATTATGAGCCCTGGTACAAAACATGACACTGTGAGCTGTAGCTGAAGCCCTTAGTCATCCAGCCCAGGTCATTATTTTTGCCCAGCAAGTGCTCTTACCCACTGGTCATCTCCTCACCCATAAATGTGGTGTTTTTACCTAACAGACAACCCTTCACTCTGAAGGCAGGTGCTGGAGCCCTGAGGTAGGACTGTCAGTCTTCTGTGGCTGAGATACACAGTGTGCTGTGAGCTGAAGCCCCTGCAGAAAGTCTCTACCACACAGCATGTTAATAGTGAATCACGGTTCTGATGCCAAGATAGCCTCATCTTAGGGATTCTCACCATCACTAAATAATCAAATAGTCACTGTTCTCTCACAGATGGACCTTTAGACGAAGATTATATCCATTTCACTGCTGATGAACACGAAGAGACAAGCAGTGGTGTACCTAAGGCTCACAAGAATCTGATACAGTAGAATATTGGATCATTTTTGAACGTATGTCTTGAGCAGAAGATAAAGCCATCTAAGATGGACATCAGCATGAAGAAGCTCATGAGCAGCAGGATGGTCCAGGTGGCCCTTTGCTTTGGGGATGCTTTTGAAGAAAGGCTGGTGCTGTGAAGATGCCAGGCCTGCTCTCTGTGCCTGCACAAAAGAGCCACCACCGACCTGCCTGAGAGGGCCATGACACCAAAAAGAATGCTTCCCAGAAGATGAACAGTGCTGATATTATGTACTTCCTGGGGAAACTGGGGCATACAAAAGAGCAGTATTCAGTAATATAGAGTAGGTGGTGTGAGGTCAAATTTATGGTAACAACCATGGAGACAGATGATAAGGTTGCTAGAAATGGATGAATAGAAAGAAGACAGGGCAAACAACCACTATAAGTTGTAACATGTGGCCAAGTAGTTTGTCACCTTCAGTGTCTAGATTGAGGGTGACGGCCTGCAGATCATTCAGGAGGCAAGAGGTACAAAGGGAGAGACCCCCTTAGAAATCTATTTAAGAAGAAAAGCAATTTACATATGATGTCATCCCGTCCTCTGAAACATTAAAATATCTGCCTATGAAGTTTACAACCAGCAGCAGCAGGAGGTGGATTAGGTCCTGTAAGCCAATGGGCAGGTCAGTGAGGCTGGGCTTGTGTCCAGTATTGAATGTGAGGACGTGGAGGAGGGGAAGGATACTGTTACATGAGCTCCTGATGCTTATGTCAGAGAAGAAGGGGTTTCTGAGGTTATTGTTAGTGGACAGTTTGCTGTTCTGATACATCTTATGAGGTCGAGAAGCATAGAGCAAACCTTGCAGGAAAACCAAAAGATTCTGTTCATGCCAGACACAGCCTTGGCCATGGATCTAACCATGCCTCACCTCAGGAAAACCTATCAGCTCAGCCCAATTCATCATTTTCCACTTTAAACCTCAACTTCAGTTCACCCCAGCCCCAGAAGCCCTCATATAAATTAACAACTGCTGTGCATCACAGAACACACTCCCTTTCTCGCTGCCTCCTGTGCAAGCATCTCTGGGAACTGTCCCTGCCTTCATCTGCAGTTCTCTTGCTGTCAGGTACACAAACAGCTAGTTTTGGTGGATTTGAATGAGGACAATTACATTAAATTAGAAATCGAAAGACAGTATGCTTGTGGGTTTGACAAGGACAGGGCCATTTATTTCAGTTCTCTCTTCATTCTTTTACTCTACTAGCAAACATTCTTAATGAATTTCTCTTACAAAAGTTGAGATTTGTGAACTCCAAAAACAGACTTCTTCAAATTTCACCCACAACCTGACACCTTCATAGAGTGTGACTTGAGCTCTGAGGCTGAAGTCGACTCCTGTGGACTACGTGGACGGCCTTGTGCCTGTGTCTGGGACCCACAGGAGTGACATGAGATGAAGTGTACACACCAAACATGGAAGTGTGCCCAGCCCACGGTGGTCTCTGTGACGTGCAGCTGCCACTCTCCTCCTGAGGTATGTGTGCATGTGGCCTGGGAGAGTTAAGGCAGCTCCATTAATGACTGCTCAGCTCTGTCCCTGTCTGAAACAAAAGAAACAGACATGGGGAAAGAAAGCAAATGATGTAACCTCTGTGTGCAATCCTCTGCTGTGCTCCAATGGGCTTTTGTCTCTTTGAATCCTGACATGTGTCTGTTCACCTTGACCATGTTTCAATACCAGAAGTCGAGGTGAACAGACACATATGGTCAAATATTAGCAAAGCAGATTCTAACATTTCCTCTCCTTTTGCATGAGAATTCACAGTGGGTTGTGTGAATGCAAATAGAAGTGCAGTTACATGAGCTTCCAGCCATTCCATTATATGGTTCCAATGGAAGGGAAAGCATCCAAGCCAACATGAATGGTATATGCTCTAGGATTCTGATGTCATCTCTTCATCAAGTTATTTCTCCAGACTCAAAGGTCCTGACTCTAAACTTTACACCAGGAAGTTTGTCAAATGGTCTGCTGGCAGAATGTCTCTGAGGGAACACATGTATTAACTTTCACTGTAGCATCACACATACGGAGGAGGTGATGTAACCAACAACAGTGCTTGTGGTGGTGGGCACTGGTCATATGTTTAAGAGACAGAGACAGGAGGACCCCAGCTTTGAGTCTAGACAAGACACACCCTTAAGGGCTGGCAAATGGGTACGTGGGTAGAAAACTTGATCTTGAGTCAATTCTCACAACCTATGTAAAGGGAGAGAGAGAGCCAACTCTACAAATCTGCCCTCTGGCACACATAAGGACATTGAAATTTTCATATTTTACAGTGAAATGTATTAAAATATTAAAAGAGTTATTTAAAAATCAAGGCTGTAAGGTGAGACTATTTTATAGTTATTTAGACCATGTGACTAACATCAGGTATTAAGGGGAAGAAAAAATATTAAAAGTCATAAACTCAAGGTTCCATCTAAGAACTCAGGAAGAAAAGCCATCGATGTAATTCAGCATATAAACAAACCGAAAGAAAAAAATCATATGGTCATCTCATTAGATGCTGAAAAATGCCTTTGACAAAATCCAACACCCTTAATGTTTAAAGTCTTGGAGAGGTCAGGGATACAGGGCACATAGCTAAACACAAAAGCAATATACAGCCAGCCTATAGCCAACATCAAAATAAAGGGAGAGAAACTTAAAATGATTCCACTAAAATCACCACAAACAAACCAGGAGACAGAGATCATAGCAGGAAGAGCTTTGTTGAAGCTTGGGAAAACAGGATAAAGAACATTACTTCACTTTCCCTAAGGAGAAGGTTTCAGTGGGTTTGTGGAGTAATAGATATTTCAGCACTTGCCATCATGCCTGGTCCCATCCTTTCCTTCCAAACCAGCTTTGAATCTCCCATCATGTGTCCTTGTTAGCACACTAACTCTAAGGAAGGGGAGAGTAAGTACCACAATTCTTTCTGCTTAGAATATGAAAGAACCTCATGAAAGGATAAATGCAGACTAGACAAAATGGAGGACAACAGAGGTAGCAGGGATTCAGGCCAACAAAGAGAGGTATTTCCAGTGCTAAAGATGTCTGTTCTTATCTGAGTGTTATTATTTTCTTTCCAGGATTCTTTTAAAGTTGCTATGACATGATTTTGAGTCAAAATAGTGGGATATGAGAGATGCATCTGACTCTACCAAGGGACTTGCGTTTCTGAACTTCTGCTAACCTGTCATCTCGATAGATTACAAACTACCTAGACAGAAGTTATCCACTAAGGAACAGGAACATACTATGATCCCCTTCCGTAAGTATAAGTGTAGATGGGCATGCCAGCACCATGAACCAAAAGGAGCCTTCTGTTCCACAGGCTTTGGGAAAGTTTGAAGCCTACCTCAATACAGTCAAACAATGGGCTCTTTGCTGTGCATCCCTGAACAGTGATTTCCTCCATGATGGACTGCACACATTTCTCACTTTTGCCACTGCGAATGCCTCATGTTGTTCTGTAATAAATTATTGCTGTCAGCTCCACTATGCTCTGTGGGAAGTCTTTCAAATAAAATCATCAAGTTCATGGAGCCCTAGGAAAACCTCCGTGAGACCCTCGCTCCACAATATCCTAACACTGGACCCAGAGAAAAGGGAGCAAAACTAAACAATGATGTTCTCCCACCACTGCATGCAGAGTTCCATCTGGCTTTCAGTTTTGACACTGTGCACTGAAAGGAGCTGCATTTTTATATTTACAGTGTGGTTCTCACTAAGAAGGATGTTTTATGGAAATACTTCTTTAAATGGCCAATGTTTCAAAAGTCTTTTCTGACTGCCTTATTGTCTGTCGCAAGCAAGCTAAGACCCACCATCATCATTCAAGTTGCTCCATGTCCTGTTTTGCTTTCCTGTTGTGATGAAACACTGTGAGCAAAACCAACTGGGAGAGATAAGAGTTTGCTTCAATTTACAGGCTATAGGCCATTAGCGAGGGAAGCCAGGGCAGGAGCTCAAGCAGGAACTGAAACAGAAACCACAGAGGAAGGCTGCCCATCTGCTTTCTACCCTGGCTTTCTTAGCTACCTTTTGTTGCAGGGTATTTTATTCCATTGTGAGTCCTAAGGCTGTGAACTGTAAATACCTGTTTCTAATTGTGGTGTGGCTCAGTCTTTGAGCCTAGAGCTTTCTGTGTATTATAAACAAGTTCTTGTGGTATGGCTCAAAACTAGAACACACCTTTAATCCAAGAGCTTTCTGTATACTGGATTAAAGTTAACCCTAGGTCAAGAGTCAAAGCAACCAACCAGCTGACAGGGATTCAACTGACAGGAGGGACATTGAGAAGGAAGGTATGTAAGACAACATGGAGAAGGAGAACACTTTTTCCTTCTGAGACATGAGCTGAATAGGAAGAGCTTTTTCCTCTGGGACTTGAACTGAGAACAAAGGGCTTTATCCTTCTGGGACATTGTTGAAGTAAGGTGAGCTGCTTCTCTGAGCTAGCAGGTTTTCACCCCAGCATCTGGCTCCTGACTCTTTATTGGTAAACTCAAATGATTGGGATTTTGTTTTGTTTTTAAAATGACAACTTCTCTTATTGAGACTCACTCAGGTCAATGTATCAAGTTGACTACTGAAGATAACTAGGAGATTTTATTTGGTCCCTTCAAAGCATGTTGCAAGGTCCTCTCACATGGTATATGGAAGTGGGCTGCACTGTTCTGCTACTGAATTTTTATCAAGGTGACACAAGCTAGGGTCATGTGGGAAGAAAGAACCTCAATCCTCCATCAGACTGTCTTATGGGCAAATCTGCAGGATATTTTCTTAACTCATGATGGATGTGGTAGGTTCCACTCAGTGTGGAAGGTGCCATCCTTGGGCAGGTGGTATGAGAGAGCAAGCAAGCAGGAGCAAGGGCAGTAAGCAGGCAGTGTTCTTCTGTAGCCTCTGCCTCAGTTCCTGCCTCAAGGTTCCTGCCCTGGGTTTCTGCCCTGATTTTCTGTAGGTACAAGGTTACTGTGTTATTCAAATGCTGCCTTCTGTACCCCTCACATCTGGCTGAAATCCTTGTTCTGAGAATCACCTGTCTTGAGGTTATATAAACTGTGCTCCTCAATAGTCCCCTGATATGCCAATGAGGCTGCTGACAGCCAACTGATGAGCAGGGGAGAGAATAGGGCTCAACTGCCTGCCAGCCAGGGGAGGAGGAGTTAGAGGAGGAAATAGGGGATTTAGCCAAGGGAGAAGTCTAAGAGACACCAGGAGAAGCAGCTAGGCAGGAAAGCTACAAAGTGCAAGTATCGCTGGGATACGTGCTGGGAGGAAACCAGATTAGCTTAGAGGGTTAAGAATAGAGTAATAACTGCTCAGTATTTTGTTGTGAAGCTTGTTATTAAACAAACATGAGTCTCAATTGTTTTGTGATAGCTGAGTTAAGAGAGAAACTAAAAACAAAGTTATATAAAATAACTATAAAAAATTTCCTTGGTGATGGCCTGTAATGTGGGAAGCATGTGTTGAAATAAATAAACCCTTTTCTCCCCACGATGTTTCTGGTTATGGTTTTATCACAATAGAAAGCAAAGGAGGACACCTGTGACTGCAACAGCTGTCAAGATACAGGTGTAGTAGGATTCTGTCATTCTTATTGTCCCTGTCCTCTGTCCATTTCTGTTCTGGAGATATGAGCAAGATTTGATGAGGTATTAGAAATATAACATAGGATGAACATACTAACATCTGTACACCTAAAGAAGCTAAGCAAGAAAGAGGACCATGGGTGAGATGCTCAATCCTCACTCAGTAAGGCAAACAAGACAGAAATCAGAAAAGGGAGAAAACCACTAACAGGACAGGAGCGTACCACAGGGGGCTTCTGAAAGACTCTACCCTGCAGGATATCAAAACAGATGCTGAGACTCATAGCCAAACTTTGGGCAGAGTGCATGGAATCTATGAAAGAAGGGGAAGATAGAAAGACTGGGAGGGTCAGGAGCTCCACAAGGAGAGCAACAGAACCAATCAATCTGGGCCTAGAAGTCTTTTCTGAGACTGATACTCCAACCAAGGAATATGCATGGAGATAACCTAAAACCCCTGCACAGATGAAATCCAGGGCAGCTCAGTCTCCACGTGGGTTTCCTGGTAATGGGAACAGGGACTGTCTCTGGCATGAACTCAGTGGCTGTTTCATTGACCATCCCTCCCCTCTGAGAGGGGATCACCCTTACCAGGCAACAGAGGAAGACAATGCATGCAGCCATGATGAGACCTGATATGCTAGGGTCAGAGGGAAGGGGAGGAGGACCTCCAATATCAGTGGGCTTGGGGAGGGGCATGGGAGGAGATGAGGCAGGGAGGGTGGGATTGGGATGGGATGAGAGAGGGGGCTCCAGCTGGGATACAATGTGAACAAACTGTAATCAATAAAAAATAAATTAGAAAAAAGATTTGATGAGGTCACACAGACCCACCCAGCATCAATGCCACAGCAAAAGAGGGCTTGAAGGAGATTTTTGGATGCCTCACCTGGGGGTTACAACCACTTTCCATCTCTGGAACTACACCCACTGCCCTATGCTGCAGGGAGAAGCCATGGTTTTCCTAAGCTGTGCTATGTGGCTAAACACCACTTAGGCTGTGAGCTGACTTCATGTACTTGACTGTGCTGGGGCTCATGTTGGGGTAGGGGGGGGTACTCCATCACTCACACTTGTCAGGCAACAGGATACCAGGTTAATTCAGAGAGTGTTTGGGTTGTCTAAATGCTCTTCCAGAATGTCTGGCACCTTTGACCTGTCACCTTCATAATTTCCATTGGTCCCTGCTACCACAGGAGCTAAGATGGGGACCTTTCCTAGCTTGGTCCTAGGAATGTACAGTTGGTGCCAGAGAGAGCCTTGTTGGCAAAGAGGAAGACAAGACAAAATGCAGGACAGGGACTGTAGGGGCTCTTTTCCCCAATGGATCCACTATCAGGTTTGCACAGGGCTGGCATCAGCATGCTATAGGAGGGGACTCCTACATTCTAGACTCTAGAGCATTCCAGGAAGGAGCAGGGAAGCATTTCCCACAGGTGAGAAAATCTGAAGTGCAGGGACCTGGAGGCAGGAGGAATATCCTTAACTAAGTCTATCCTGGAGAGAACTTCATACCCCAAGGGTCAGCTGGGCACTCACTTGGGCCTCTGTTGCCTGCAGGGTCCTGCTTACCCCACTAGTCTCTCAGCATCTGAAATCTATCTCCTTAATTTCTCTTCCTCTTCTGCCTTGTAAAGTGGTGACATCCCAGGAGTAAGGAGGAACCAAGAGTTAGATGCACAAGGATGGGAAATGAAGGAGTGAGCAAACCTAGGGTGCAGGGCCAGAACTCAGGAGGGGACTGAGTACAAACTACAGAAAGCAGGCAAGAAAACACTGCCATCTTCTCCCCGGGAGAGGTAATATGACAGCTCAGGCTAGGGTTTGGCTTCTGTGGTGCAACTCAAAGAGTCATGGCTTTATTGTTCCCCTCAGGTTTTCTGGCCCATGGAAGCAGCAAGGATCCTGATTGTGACCAAACAAGGTGAGCTGCAAGGCATTGTGGGGGGCAGGCACCCCAATCAGGGCAAATTCCTCTGCAGCCTTGGAGTAGGTGGGGAAAGCTGTCACAGCTTCACTTGTGTCCTGGGCCTTTGGCAATGGCCTTATGACAGGAAGGTGATTCTGGTTCTATAGAGAAGTCCAGATGAGGAGAGACCACAGAAACTACAGGGAGATCCCAGGAGCAGAGGAAAAAGCTCACACTGAATAGGGTACCTCTTTGGAGAGGTATTAGGTACTTTAATTATTTATTTATTTTTTAGAAAGAAAGTGTTTATTTTGGTAGTTTGAGGGTGCAGCCCATCGTGAGGGGGATGACATTATAGCAGGAACATGAAGCTGCTGGTAAAATTTCCAGATTCAAGTAACAAAGAGATGAACTGTGGTGTTCAGCTACTTTCTTTTCACCCGGCCTAGGAACCCAGGCCCAGGGTTATCCACAGTCAGTGAGTCTTCCCACCAAAAGTACACTAGTCAAGAGACTTTGTCACAGACATGCCCAGAATGTGCTGAGTGAGGGTCCTGTGGATTCTGGGTCCCATGAAGCTGACAGTATTCACCATCATTCCCATGACCAATACAGGGCTGTTGGGCTGTGGCAACAATGCCAAGCTCTGTCATGTTCCTTCTCTTACTGTTGTCATTCTGAATAGCATTTTTGTATCTAGAGACAAGGCACAGGAGAGGCAGGGATGTCCAGGGATCTTGAACTTCAGCATTGATACCTATAGAAAGGACTTTCTGCCTGGGAGCCTTCTAAGGAGGTCAGAGCCGGGACAGGGCTCAGAAGAGTACTCAGCGGGCTCTGGTGCCTCTATCCAACAAGCCTCAGAGCTCTAAGGAGGGAATTAGTGAGACAGGTTGCTGGTCTTCTGGGTTTAGATTATTTTCCACAGCCTAAGCACAAAAGGAAAAAAAAAACAAACAGGAAAAGAGGGCAGTGAGGAAAGTCAATGCTTGGTGATCTTTAGTTGGGGGCATGGAGAAGGTTAAGGGGAGGAACTAAAACTGAGAGATTTTCTTGGCCCTGGAGGAATAAACCCTCAGCTGGGCAGTGTGGTCTGCTATGGTACTCACCAGGTCACCATGGACCAGAATCTGTTTTTTCCATTTCAAAATCTTACTCAATCCAGGTTTGCCAAGGAAGGGGAAGGGGAGTTGTGTAAACCAAATGTTGGCTTCCACAGAGCTCTCAAGGATAAGAGCTATCTTTTTCTTGTAGAGAATGATGGGAAATGTAAGATTTATCCTGAGTCAAAAGCCAGAGAGCAGCAGTAACTGGTGTTGGCTCCTTCCATCTTTGTCTACAGTGACAACATCCACACTCACTGATAGACACCTGTTTGAGGTGTCCACCATGGGCCAGGCAAAAGACCTTTCCTGCAGGGTGTCCTCTGGTGAGAATACAAGAAGTCTACTCTGGCTTTCTTAGGAAGCACTTAGGAAGTATAAAACACCTACTGTCTACTACTTGCTCAAATCCCCAACACCCTGAGAAGTAAGCACTTCCCTCCCAGTTTGACAAACCAGTAACAAAGGCTCTCTGAGGCCAACAATCTTCTCAGTTCCATCAGTAGGTAACAGGTCCAGGCTTAACATCCATCCTGACCTAATCTGGACCTCTGGCCATTAACAAGTGCTCTGGACTAGTGGCTATATCCTAGTTTCTATGAGATGACAATGCCTGAGACCTGCTTCCCAGGATGTTTTAGTTAATAGACAGAGATAGAGGCCCTCAAAAAGAAAGAGATCTCGAAAAGAGAAGCCATGGGATCATGTCAATAGGTACATAAAAGGCCTTTGTGAAAGTCTAACAACTTTTTGTTAGACAGTGATAGATGAACATATTTCCATCTAATAATGTCTCTATTTGACATCTTTATAGTCAATGTTATCTTAAATTGGGGAAACTCCAGATCTTACTATTTCCCACTTCTTTCATAAGATTCCATGCATTTTGCACAAAGTTTGGCCATAAGTCTCAACATCTGCTTTGATAGTCTTCAGGGCAGAGGCTTTCAGAGGCCCTCTGTGGGAGGCTCCTAATTTGTTTCCTGTGTTTTTCTTCTTCTGATGTCCATCCTCTTTGCCTTTCCAGATGGGTATTGAGCATTTTAGTCAGAATTTTCCCTCTAGATTACTTTCTTTAGGTGTACAGGTTTTAGTAGGTTTATCCTATATTATATGCCTATATGAGTGAGTATATACAGTATGTGCTCTTCTGCTTCTGGGATAGATCACTCAGGATGATCCTTTCCAGTTCCCACCATTTACCTGCAAATTTCATGATTACCTTGTTTTTCATTGCTTAGTAATATTCCATTGTATAGATGTACCACAATTTCTGTATCCATTCTTCATTTGAGGGGCATCTGGAGGTCCACAAGGAGAGCAACAGAACCAAAAATTTTGAGCACAGGGGTCTTTCCTGAGACTCATACTCCAACCAAGTACCATGCATGGAGATAACCTAGAACCCCTGCAGAGAGGTAGCCCATGGCAGTTCAGTGTCCAAGTTGTTTCCATAGTAATGGGAACAGGGACTGCTTCTAACATGAACTGTTTGGCCTGCTCTTTGATCACCTCTCCCTGAGAGGGGAGCAGTCTTACCAGGCCACAGAGGAAGACAATGCAGCCACTCCTGATGAGACCTAACAGACTAGGATCAAAAGGAGGAAAAAGAAACCCTCCCCTACCAGTGGGCGAAGGGAGGAGCATGTGTGGAGAAGGGGGAGGAAGGGAAGGATTGAGAGGGGAGGAGGGAGGTAACTAGAGGGGGGATACAAAGTAAAAAAAAAAAAAAAAGGTGTAATTAAAAATAAAATTAAATAAAATTGAAAAATTGGGGAAACTCAAGCATTTCAACTAAAAATCAAGAGTGAGAAAAGGGTGTCACTTTCTCCACTCTTACCTACAACAATCTTTCAACTCTCCACCATTGGCATAAGACATAAAAAGGAGATAATGGAAATACAAATGGGGAAGTCAAGCTATTTGCAGATAACATGATCCTCAATGTCCATAAGACCCTCAAGGACCTTTTTGATGACACAAAGCTCCACAAAGTAGTAAGGTACACAAGTGTGTGTGTGTGTGTGTATACATTTTCTGTGTAGTGATAACAAAGCTGTTGAGAAAGAAACAGCCCCATTCAAAGGAACCTCAAGTAAATGAGAAGATTAAATAAGAAACTAACCTCAGAGTAAACCCAAACAAGAAAGTGAAACTTACACAATAAAAAAAAAAAAATTTAAACACTGAATAAGGAAAATGCTAGAATAAAGAAAGTACCCTCCTTCATGCTCCTGAACAGATAGGGCTAATATTGTGTAAATGACTGTACTATCAAAAGCAGTCCATAGTTGGATGCAATCTTCATCAAATTACAAAGTCACTCTTCACAGATATAGGAAATACATTCTAGGATTTCTGTGAACGACCATGCACATTGAATATTTAACAATAAAAGATTTTTTATATCAAGGGTTGGAGATAAATCTTTAAAAGCACTTTTATTCAATTTGGGAGACCCCAGTTTGGTTCCCAGCACCCAGGTTATTTAGTAATTCATGGGTGACACTTTTGGACTGCTCTTTTTGCATCAACAACCTTTAAAATCTCAGAAATGAAAACAGACTTCAGGAAGGTGGACTCATCTCCCCAGTTTGGAATTATTTTATTTTATTTTCTTTATTAATTACACTTTACAATGGTTCTCTTTCTCCTCCCATCCCAATCCCTCCCTTCCTCCAGGGAGACAAAGGCCACCTCCTCTGTCACACCAGCCCCAGAAGTCTTTCAGGAATCCAGATGGCAACTGGATGGCAAATGGCCTGTTCCAGAGAGTAGGAGGGAAGCCAGCACACTCGGGGAAGAGGTGTGGGCTTTTCCCACCCCAGCTGAGCTCTGCCTGATGTTTGCACTTTAAGATGTTCATGGAGCCACTGTAGCAGCATTTGGTCTTCCCCCCTTGACATGAGTTGGGTATCTGTTAATGGGTGCCATTCCTTTCCTCTGAGGGTTCCACTCCCACTGTATACCTTGTGTGGAATCTTAGACAGTAGAGGTTATAGTCTTTGGGAGGTTTTTAAGCCTATATGGCTCATTTCTTTATTAATTTACTTACTTACTCATGATGTGGTAATGGGGCATAACCCAGAGCCTAGCACTTGACACACAAGTACTCTACCACTGTGCTACAACCCCAGGCAGTCTTTGGGTTTTTTGTTTTGTTTTCTTTTCTTTTTTTTTTTATATCTGCTTAGTTCCTTAAGTCTCCAGTACTCTCTGGAAATAACACAGGAATTGAGAGTAGAAGGTTAGTTTGGACTCATTTGGTCTGAGGGAAAATTAGCAAGCCTGGTTTGATGACATTGTGACCTGATCCATCACGCAGATTTGGCAAGGAAACTTGGAGAAAAGTCTGTGCTCTGCTCTCCCCAGACAGCTGCTGTTCAAGACAGTAGAGTCAGCTCCATGGGGAAGATGCTCCCCTGGGAAGCCAGATCTCCATGCTCTCCAGCAGGAACTTGTCAGTGACAGCAGCTACAACTACAGGCTGCAGAGGTGCATTAAAAACCCCTTCACCAAAGCTGTGCAGGATCTCCTCTGCACAGAGTCCATCTGGGTAAGTGCTCTGCACCCAAGTGCACAGTCAGGAGGTGGCCTGGACCCAGGCAGGCTGTGGAAGGAGGAGCACTGGGAGGCAGGGAGGTTTTTAGCACCTGTGGAGGAGACCTGAGCTCTGACATGTTTTCTTCTCAGGATGTTCAATTGCTTAAGGTCCTAAAATTATAACCTTTGTAGGATGTCAGTTAATTTTAACTCCTATTTACTTTGGTGAAGTAAATTACCAATTTTACTTTATGGACCTTAAGTTGTTTGGTATAACATCTAGAGGTTTTCAGAATTGCTCATTTGTGCGCATCTTGTGAGGAGGTGAGGTTTTAATTTCGAATGCAGACAAATGCACTTAATTTTACTTCTGTTGCATCTGTAGTATAAAAGAATCATTTTTGTTACCCTGGCTTCTGTAGTGTGACTACTTAGAGGCACTGAAAGCCTTAGGAAAAGAAATGGGCTGTATGTTCAAACCTTGTCTAACAGTCACCTCCTCACTGACTTTTACCTACTAGAATTTCTTAAGAATCTTTGCATTCCCTGTTTAATTTTATGCCATCCCTTCACCTTGCTCTGCTTGTTGGAATAGTCACCTGAGGTGCTGTGATGATGATTTAGCCAGGACAATGATTGTCAACTACACAGTGAAGATGGTCCTAATGGAGATGATACGTGTGTCCATTAATCTTTTCTGTGTTCCAGCCACTGTATAAACATTCCTTTTTCAGAATAGAAATGCCCAACTATAACTTAGTTCCAGGAAACTTTTGAACAATTGATCCCCACCCTGTCCTGTTGCCTCTACTTGGTTTTCCCCAAACCTCATCTTTTGAAGAACCTATGTGAAGAGATGGACAGGAACTGACCTACTTCCCTTGTCCTTGAGACAATGAGAACACTGGGAGGGAGGTCACAGCTGCTCAGGAGGAGTCACTGGGTGGTGGGGGAGGCAGGTTGGGCTGTGGCAGGAACCAGTGTCAACAGCTGGAGTCTGTAGGGCACTCCTCTAAGTCTTCTTATTTCTCTATGTTTGAAGAGTATTTTCTTTCCACTGACTTCTACAGAGAGATTTTTAACAGTGGTTATTACGAATATTTTAACTGCGGGTGTGAGCCTAAGCTGAACCTCACAATCCTATCCATGTACAAATGCAGTGGACATTTCTTAGCTGTCTTCGGAGCTAGCTGCCGGTCCTTAATTGAACCCTCCCAGATGTTGGCTCATAGCATCCCGGACTGCAGCCCCTCCATGGTATCTCTGCATGCAGCGTCTACACCTGGCTGGTGGCTGTCTTGTCTTCACTGTGGTGCCAGCCATGTCTCCCCAGTGTCCCTAATTTCCCAAGCAGAACAGCACCATAGGAAGGACAGGTTCTCCATTTAACTGCAGTCCAACCCCAACCACATACAGTGCAGCCACACCCCTCAGGCCTTTTGCCCAGTTTTGCTTCACCTTAGGTGGTGATGGTGTGACATGCTGCTGTCAGGCAACATGATCATGGCAAACCAAAGTCCTTTGTGGGCATGTGTCTGGACATGAGGTGTAAGTGTGGGGCAACCACACTATGCACCATCTTGTCATTCAGAAACAGATATGTTTGAACCCGTGCTGCAGAGGAGAAGACAGACATCCTGCCCTCAAACTTCACCCTGGATTCTGTCCACCAGAAAGGTCATAAGTGACCAAACTTGGAGCAGGGTCTGTTAGGGCTTTCTGCTCTCTGCTTCTGTCCTGACCACTGCATCAAGTCCACTGTCTATGAAATGTGTCCCTAGTTTGGGGCTGTGTGAGGTTCTATGTCTCACAGGATGGTGAAGGACTTAGCTTCTCATGAGATGCCACTCTGTGAAACTGAAGAGACTGCTCTTTGATCCCTGTGTGATGGGACTTTTAGCACCACTTTGCTCTGAGGTCCAGCCTTCGCTGCTGGCTCTCACCAATGAAAGTGCAGATTTCTCCTTGCTGCTTCTTTCTCTATATTAGGCATGCTTTCTAATCTGCATGCAGAGGCCCAAACCTCCATCCCAATGCACAAAATTCCCAGATGCGGGTTAGTCAGATGTGACATTTCAGAAATTCATTTTCTGTGACCGTGATCTCCTTCCCTTTCTTCAGAGCAGCAGAGGCAGAAAGAGTGTGATTTCTCCATGTGCAAAATGCACTGTTGGTGCAGGGCACAGTGGCTAGGCAAGGGACAGTTCAGCAATTCAGGAGGCAAACTACACTTACACATAAAGTAAAAATGAAACATTTTAAAGTCTTTTTTTTTTTAAAGAAAACAGTGGTGCATTGGCTCAGAAGTCATTGTATGTCTTTCCTTTAATGAGCCATGATGTTTACATATGTGAGCCATGTTTGCCTGAGGAACGTGATTGCTGGTTTAGTTGTCTGTAATAGATGACTAATGGAATATTTTTCTACAGCATTTCCTGGGGCTGCACTGAGGAAGGTGAATTGGTGCCTGGGATGCCAACAGAGTATAACTGGACTGTACTCTGGAGAAAAGGGCTAGTTTTCCCTTTGTTGTATCTGTGAATTTAACCTGTAGAAAAAACTTTGCAGTGGCTTTAAAGTAATTATAAAGTAAACTCACAAATCATAATCATTATTGTAGGCCCACAGCACTCAGACAACCCTGTCCCTTAATATCTTTAAGGGCAGTTAGCCAAACCACACTGAAAATGACAGCATCCACCACCTTTGATTCACAAGTAATTAAAGTTTGGGATGGTATGAGGATTATATTGCTATGTCTGTAAATTTTGTGTGTTTAAAATGAGGTAAAGGAGCAGGGAGCTAGATCTGAAGTTACTCTTATGATATTACCAGTGTATAAAATATACAAACAATATATTTCAATATTCCTTTTTCCCTTTTATTAAACACATGTACTAAAATACATGCATGTCACAAAGGTTGTGCTGGCTCCTAGCGATCAACTGTGACCCATTAAAGACTGAAACAGATAAATGTCTATGATTGACATCTTTGCTGAGCTTTTGATGGGAGCAAACTGTCTGTTCTCAGTCAAGATGAAAGCTGATTACACAAAATAGCAAGAAGAATGGTCAGTCAAGGCCAGAAAGAGACAGTGGAACAGGACTGAAAGGTAGGTTCAGAGCAGAGGCTGTGTGAGGTCATGGTGCTCATGCCTTAGAGCACTGCAGCATAGCTGTTGTCCACACCAAGTGCTTGCATGTTCCAAAGGAATCCAAAGAACAGAAGGTGTCAAACACAGAGAAATGACAGTATTTGAAAAGGTGGAAATTATCCTGACTTGGTCAGAGCAGGACACACAGATGTGCTGAACTACAATACTGTACCCCTCAACATGTACAAATCTATGCCAATTAAGATGGAAGAGAAGTCCACTTGTCGCGATTTTTACAATTGTCTACCTCAGTTCTGAAACTTTAAAGAGCATAACTTGTTCATGGGTGCTAAACACACCCCTCTTCTCTGGGGAACTTATGGATCCTTAAGTACACAGACACAGAATAAGCTACAGAAAGCAAGCACCTTACACACCTTAACTTTCTGATGAAATTCCTTTTCCATACATGAGGGGACAAATTTACAGCAACATTGTCTTCCTGTTTAAAAAATGTGAATGAAAACATAAACAGGCACCTTAAATTGTGTTGTATTTACTTATTTGAAGTGTGTGTGTGTGTTATGTCTGTGTATATATCAGTGTGCTGTTTGCATGTGCAGTGCTCACAGAGGGCAGAATTCGGCATGTAAACATATATTCTAAATGTACGCTTAGCCACTGAGCCGTCTCTCCAGGCCAAACACGTATGTTACAGTAAATACTCTATCTAATGTCTTTCATCAACATTTCCTTATAATTTAACTCAAGATTTATTTACTTTTATATTTAATTATTTTTTGCATTATATGCAGATGAGCGCAGGTGCCATAGAGGCCAGATGAGGTCATCCATGCCCTGTTGCTGGAGTGAGAGGTGGATGTGAGCCAGTTGACTTAGATGCTGGAACTGAACTCAAAGGCCCTGCAAGACCAGCCAGAGCTCTTAACCTCCAAGCCCTGGCTTCAGCCTCCTCTCTCTGCACTTGACTGTGGCTATGACTTGACTATCTGCTTTGTGCTCCTGATTTCACCTCTCATTAAGGATGGTCTATGACCTGAGAGTTAATCCAAATAAACCCTGTCCTCCTCTATGCCAGTTTTGATTATGGTGTTTTAGTGCAACAACGGAAACAGAGAGGGGAAATAATCAAAACTTTTGAAGCTTTTCCTATACCTGACAAGATGACAAAACAAAAACCAGGCAATGCCCCCAAAAAACTCAAAATGAGGCAGTGGTAAGGAATCATTTCTATAATACATGATCATTTTAATACACAGGAAACTTGAAGCAGCAAGGGAGCCCACCTATAGGTACACAATCCAGGCATGACTGACAATGAGAAGGTTTGGCACTCAGGAAAACTTGAGTACTGAGGGGTGTATTGGGCTGGACCCACCAATATTCCTAAAGGCAATAGTGTTTGGTACCAATGTTGCTGTTACTGTTTGTGATGAATAATTTCTCTTGCCTTTCTTCTCAAATGTTTACTCTATTTTCTTGTCTCATACAATGAGAAGAATCAAGACCCTTTATGGAGTTGTTGACACTTTATACATTTTTCTCTGAGGTAGGCTTTGGGATCTCCTTCAACATTATCCTCTTCCTCTTCCACCTTTTTGAGTTCCTTCTTGAACGCAGGCTCGGATCATTGACCCACTCATCAGTCTCTTGGCCCTCATCCACCTTGGGATGCTAACAGTCATGGGGCTCGCAGCTGCTGACATTCTTGCATCTCAGAATATGTGGAATGACATCAAGTGTAACTCCCTGCTCCACTTGCACAGGCTTTTGAGGGGCCTCTCTCTTTGTGTCACCTGCCTGCTGAGCATCCTTCAGGCCATCATCCTCAGTCCCAGAAGCTCCTGTCTGGCAAAGTTCAAACCTAAATCCCCACAGCAGAGCCTGTCCCCCCTTCCTGTGCTATGGGCCTTCTACATGTCCTTTGGTGCTCACTTCTCCTTCTCCTATGTTGCTGAGTACAATGTCACCTCACATGGTCTCATATTTGTCACAGAATCTTGCATTATTTTACCTATGGAGTATAGCAGCAGACCCTTATTTTCCATACTGACGATATTTCGAGATGTGTTCTTTCTAGGTCTCATGGCCCTCTGCAGCGGGTACATGGTGGCTCTCTTGTGCAGACACAAGAAACAGGCTTGGCACCTTCACAGAACCACACTTTCTGCAAAAGTGTCCCCACTGCAAAGGGCCACCAGGACCATCCTGCTGCTCATGAACTTCTTTGTCCTGATGTACTGTTTGGACTGCATCATATCTGCCTCAAGACTGATGCAGGACAGTGACCCAGTCCACCACAGTATCCACATGATGGTCTCCAATGGCTATGCCACCGTCAGCCCCTTGCTGTTCATTGGCACTGAGAAACGAATTGCTGTCTTCTTACGATCCTTGGTGGGGAGGACAGCACATGCTTAACTAGTAATTGAAGGACGAGTTCACTTAAGGAGCCAACTGACAGATGCTCGCTGACAGATGGTGAATCCCAGGCTAGTGTTCATGCTCCTCCAGATAACTGAACAAATGACTCCTGCTTTGTTAAACTGCTTCCATTGAAATGTGGGTTACAAAACCTGTAGATATTTGAGCCAAATGTCTTCATGCGCATTCCTGCTTGGTGTCAGCAGGGGACACCTGTTACACATC
The DNA here is from genome assembly GCA_036365155.1 of Meriones psammophilus. NCBI lineage: Eukaryota > Metazoa > Chordata > Mammalia > Rodentia > Muridae > Meriones > Meriones psammophilus. Next base: position 34,006 of record JAEOAE010001245.1, on the reverse strand, counting down.
ACAGATTAGGGTGCTCTGTGCACTTATCAATAAGCTACACTGTGTAGCACTTTTTAATAAGCCAATCACCTTAACACTTTGTATTTTACCTAATTAAATATGGATGCATTATCACAAAATTGCATATCATTCATCAACAGTTCTTTCATAGTTATGCAAAAATAATTGATTCAAAATCTCAGATGCTTGCTTGTTTATATTAACAACACTTAACCACAGCCACGATGGAAATAACTCTCTGTCCATAAGCAGATGAATGTACCAACCACATGTGGCCTTTATATATCATGGACTATTACTCAGCTTAAATAGGAAGGAAAGCCACATGTAGGTGTAGGTCCACCACAGATAAATACATACTTCCAGTGACATGTCAGTCACAAAATGACAAGCATTCTGTATATCTAGGGGTGGAACTGAGAGTACTGTACTGTAATTTTTAAAGAAAGGAAAATACAATGGTGTTTTCCAGGGGTTGAGGAATGGCACAGTGGAGAATTCTTAATTGGTATAGAATGACCATTCAGAACAAGAAGAAAAAAACAGTAATCTTCTGAAACCAAATGAAAGGCTGGAGGGGTGGAGGGGGTCTGGGCTGGGTAGAGGTGAGGTAACAGTGCTTTCTGCACAAGCATAAAGACTGAATTTGAATCTTCAACACCTATGAAAAAGCCATGCAGGGTGTGAGTTCTTGTAGCCTCCAGCACTGAGGGGAGGGGAAGGGCTGAGGTGCAGAGGTGCCCTAAAGCTTTATGTGGCACACTGATCCCTTGCTCTCTCCCCCAGCCTGAATAAACATCACAGACTGCCCTCTGGGTAGTGATTGTTCTTTACTCCCTGTTTCTTGGCAGGAAATATGATCTTTTCCACAAAGTAAAACTTCTCCCCATAGTGATATAGTTTCCAATCTCCCTGTCCCACCTGCCCCAATAAACAATCCTACCACACACCCTCACACTAAAATTGACCAAGGAGGACACCATCATACCAGACACCATCGTACCAAACACCATCATACCAGACATCATTATACGAGACACCATCACGACAAAATAGATCAAGGAGGACACCATGACTGAAGAGACCAAGGAGGAAGAGAACAAGGGAAACACCATCATACCAGACACCATCATACGAGATACCATCACAACAAAAGAGATCAAGGAGGATACCAGCATAACTGAAGAGACCAAGGAGGAAGAGAACGAGGGCGACAACATCAGGCCTGGCCAGCCTCAGGACGCTGGCACAGCTCTCCCTCAGCAAGAGACCGAGGACTACATCACACCTGGCCAGCCTCAGGACACTGGCACAGCTTCCCCCCGCAACCGGCGTCAATGCTGGAAGCGGGTGAAGAAGACAATCATGAACGGCCTCAGACATCTGTGCTGCTGCTGCCTGCCACCTGCTAAGACAAAGGCCGCCTCATGTAAGAACATGACTCCAATGAAAAGGGACCTTGGAGCCACCCTCAGCACCAGGTGAGTGCATTACTTCACTTCATTTTATTCACTTTTCCTTCTGTCCTTTGTAACTAATCCCTCCCTAGTGCTATAGTTTCCAGTCTGCCTGTCCTACCTGCCCCAAGATGGGTTCCCAGGTTGAGAATTGAGGCCTACAAGCAGCCTGATGGGAATTCTTTAGAAGGAGCCCCCTGCCATCCTTTTGCAAGAGCCCCGCACCCACACACATGCCAAACCCATCACAGGTTACATTGCTTGAGTCCTCAGACCCAACTCAGAACAAAGCCTGGAAAACTCAGTCTTGGAGTGACTGCAGTGGTAGCTGTGCCCTCTCTTGACACCAATTCTACCCTAGTTACTCACCTCTTGCATATCTATTCTTGTTCCTTCAAGGCGACCATTCACATTGGATCCCACACTCACCACCACATGCCACACTGTGAGGGTGTGATAGGTGTCCTGACAAGTCTAACTAGAGACTCTTGGAGGAGCAACCCACTGTGTCCCTGTGTCATGGCAGCCTCAAGCCCCTAACTCGTGTATGTACCAGCTGGACAGATCTTAAGGCTGCTTCCATTTCTTCAAGTCTCTGCCCTTTGCATATTCTTGCACAGTTAATCAGCCTTGCACAGCCTTTGGGGAGAGTTCTGGGAAGCCTTATCTTTCAATCCTAGTATCACAGTGGTAAGACTTCATCTCTTGTGTTCTTTCTCCCTAGACTGTGGCAACAAGTATCACATCGTGAGACACACAGATGTCTGTGTGATTGACCATGTATGGTCCATCCATCCTGGCGCTTCCCTGAACTTGAATGTAGGACAAAGGTCCTTGAAGATAGCCTCTATCTTCAACAGCATGTCCCCATAATGTACTTCCACAACCGAAACCCTCTTGAGCAACTCTAAGCCCATAGGATGGACATTTAATATGGCAGATGGATGTGTTTCATTCTGCACAATTTGGAAAACAAACGTATGTACACTGTACCATAGGTGTATACCCAGGGTTTCAATGGGCAACTGCTTTAAGTGCTGAAAAGGCTGATTGTGTAATTACACAGTTATTGGAAATAATGAAAATTTTGGGGATAACTTCACAAATTAAGACTGATAATGAACCTACATATATATCTAGTAAGATGAAGCAATTATTTGCCTATTATACTATAAATCTTTATTCTATAAATGATTTTATAAAACTTTATACTATAAATGATTTATAAAATCTTTATGCTATAAATGATTTATAAACTTTATACTACAAATGATTTATAAAATCTTTATACTATAGTATAAAATGATCTTTATATAACTTATATTATTATAAAGATTTATAAATCATTTACACTATAGTATAAAGATCATTTAAATGATCTCTATATAATTTATACTATAAAGATTTATAAATCATTTATACTATAGTATACAATAAATGATAGTACAGTATAAATTATAGTATAGTATAAGTGATTTATAAATCATTTATACTTTAGTATACTATAAAGGATAGTAAAGTATAAATGGAAGTATAGTATAAATGATATTATATATAGTATAAATGGTATCATTTATACTATACTATCATTTATATGATAGTGTAGTACAAATGATACTATATATAGTATAAATGATAGTATAGTATAAATGATACTATATATAGTATACATGGTATAATTTATACTATACTATCATTTATATTATACTATCATTTAAATGAAAGTATATATGATACTATATATGTATAAATATATATAGTATAAATGATACTATATATAGTATTTATAATTTATACTATCATTTAAATATACTATAGTAAAATGATAGTAAATAAATGATACTATATACAGTATAAATAATTTAGTATAGTATAAATGATACTAATATATAGTATAAATTATATAATTTATTTTGTGAAGGTATCCCCAAAATTTCAATTTCATAACTGTGTAATTGTTAGTGTTTTCAGGGAGGCCTGTTGAAACCATATACACCTAACGGTGCTACCTTTGTTTTGCAAATTGTGCAGAATGAAACACAAGACAAATTTCACTTTTTGGTATCCCTAGGCTTATCCTCCTGCAGTCTAGGTGGATTTCAGGGATGGAACTCAGATTATTTCAGGCTTGTTGCCCAGAATAGAAAAAAATTCCTCGTCTGGCTGTCCCTTTCCATAAAATGTTGAGGTGTTGTATTCCAGACTCACATTTGCTTCTCCACAAAGGGCTGGAGGTTTAGGAGACAGATGGTGGTTCCGAATGGAAAGGTTGTTTTTTATTCAAATTCAGTTATTAATAGTGCAGTTAATTCTAAACCATCAGGCCCAAAGTCAGGCCACGCCTACAACTCATTCAATGGTCCTCCAACAATTATATTAAGATTGTTCATGCCTAATACCATAAAGCCTACTCAATTTATCTTTGAACCAATTTTTGACCTCTTGGTTGGTTGACCCCTCTCCTTTTTTTTTTTTTTTTTTTGTGGACTGTGTGTGTGTGTGGTAGACAGAATTTCCACTGAGGGAAAAAGGTGGCTGTCCGAGTTTGCCATCAACCTGGTAGTACTGAGGGAAATGAACAGCCAGGCCCCAGAACAGCCTGTCTCAAAAACAAAAAAAAAAACCAGATGACCATCAAAAGCCACCTTTTCCAAGAAAATGGTGACAGTTGATTAGTCAGCCATCCATACTCTGCAAGAATGTGGTTCTGACTTTGGCTTTCCCAGAAGGGTTGGTGGCTCTGGCTCTTTAAGTCTGATGAGGACCTGGCAATGTGCATTTCTCCATTTCCTTGAGTTCTGGTGGTGGAAAGCCTCAGTTGGTCTTCCTAATGCCAGGGTGCTTTGCCCTCTGTCTGGTTAATTTGTTTAATCCTGGGAGGTTTGACCTCTTCATCTAGCTGTGTTCACAAATCCCACATCCAAGAAATTCAAGACAACATAAAAAGACAAAACCTAAGAATAATAGGAATCTAGGAAAAGAAGATACCACAAAGGCCCAGAAAATATTTTCAACAAAATCACTGAAGTGTTTTCCCCCTGACTCTGCTGAGACTGTGCCAATAAGAATACAAGATTCCTAAAGAACAAGTAAAAATTAGACCAGAAAAAAAAAAAAAAAAGGAATCCCACCACATAACAATCAAAACAGTATGTATACCATGAAAGAAAAAAATTAAACCAACTGCAAGGGGAAATGCCTTCCATCCTTATAATCTAAACCCATCAGAATCACATCCTCCACCAATTCCATCAAATGAGACTATGAAACTGCCAGAAGGGCCTGGACAGATATCATGCAGGACCTAAAAGAACACAGATGTCAGCCCACCATCTGCTATAACCAGCACCCATACTCTCAATCACCTCAAAGACACCAAGAAAACAAGATATTCAATTACAAATACAACTTTCATCAATACCACAAACTTTCAACAATACACACAAATCCAGCATTACAGAAGACACTAGAAGGAAAAATACAATTCAAATAACCAACCTCCATCTAGAAATAAACAGGGACTTTGTATCCGATGTTCATTTACAACTTTCCATGTCATCCACCCAAAGAGCATCAGACCCACCCGACCACCTTTTTCTCAGAGGCGGGACCTGGGGCATCAACCCACAGGCAATCAGACATGCTCTTCTTATGGGTCGTTGCGGCCAACCCTCCTCACTTATTCTGCCACCCACACTGAGGACCTGAGCGTCACATTTTATCCTTTTATGGTAGCCAACCATGCTTGGGGAGAATGTCCTGCTTCAATGGCTGTTCTTCTGCCTGAATGATCATGGCTGCATTCCACTGTTGTGAGACTCTAATCTTGCATATATCTCACCATCGCAAATCACCAGCTGACCAACACCAGATGGCCTGCAGAACGCTTAGTGCCAAAATCCAGCCAGACATTTTCTTTGTTTTCTTTTTCAAATGATTCATTGATTGCAGCAATCCATGATGATAATCCTGTGGCTATGGTGCACTTGTCCAGGCTGGTAGACAAACCTACTGTGACAATGGCCACTCCTCCTGCTGCTCCATGGATTTCAGGGATGGAACTCAGATTCTCCAGTCCAATTACCTAAAATATAGCTCTTTCCTTGTTTAGGCAGATTTGCAGCCATAAAAAAAATTCTCATTCCATACTGCTAGTGACTCAAAGTCCAGCTGGAGGTTTAGGAGTTTGAAGTTGTGGATTTGCCATATGGTATCAGTTTGTTTGCAAGATTCATTCCTCTGATTGAACACCAAACAAGGCCCCTTTAGTTGAGCATTAATTCACTTTCCTGTAACAAGTCAAGGCATGTTCATTGCCTAAATGCCTGATCAGGGTCTGATCTCCTGCACCAGTATGACTGGCTAATGCCCCAGTGGTAGCTCCAACAGACTGCCAATGAGATGGTAGTAACAATGCCTTGCTGATGCGGCCAAAAACAAAAACTGGGGAAATGTGGAGCCAGAACAGAATGCTAAGCCTCCTCATGGAGCTGGTTTCCCTTTCCACCACTTCCCGATGGTGTGAGTGCTGATTGACAACAATCCACATTTGCTAAGGGTGAGGATCTGGCTTGCCCAGAAGTATGTGGACCTGCTCTGGCTTGCCCAGTCTGATGAGGACCTGGGTTGCGCTTTCCCAGAGGCTATTTGAGTTCTGGTGGTGGGCCTGGCTTTCTTCCTCATCCGCCAGGGTTGTTTGCTATGGTGTCTGTTTAAACTGTCTTCTGAAAAAAAAAAAAAAAAAAAAAGATTCTAGTATCAATACACTGTCCAAGAAATTCAAGACAACATAAAAAGACAAAACCTAAGAATAATAGGAATCTGGAAAAAGAATCCCCTTTCTTCAGACCCCTTTCCCTTCAACAAAATCACTGATGCAATTTCCCCAACCTAAATCCAATAAGAATATAGAGGCATACTATAAAAACTAATAAAATAACAAAAAAAAAAAAAGAGAAGGAAGAAAAAAAAACAGGGACAATACCAAGAAAGAAAAAATATTAAAAGGGGCAACGGATGTAATGCAGGAGACATATAATGGGAAACCCATCAGAATCACACCTGACTGGTGGAACAAAAAATGAAAGCCAGAAGGGCCTGGAAAATGGAGTGCAGGACCTAAATAAAACAAAATGTCAGCCCATGCTACTGTTTGTAATATGTGTGTGTATGTATAAAACAAGTATATTCAATGTATATAACTTTCTAAGAATAAATAAAATTTTCAAACAGAAGACATTAAAAAAAAAAAAAGAAACCTACCTATTTTCAAGAAAACACAGGAAATAATTAACCTCACTACAGTAAAACAAAAAGCAACCAAGCACACAAACATATGACCACAGCCAACATCAAAATCACAGGATCTAACAGGCACTGGTCATTAATTTCAACATCAATGGACTCAATTCTTCAATAATGAGACACAAACTATCAGAATGGATGCGCTAACAAGACTCAGCAACCTGTTGCATACAAGAAAGACACCTAAGTCACAAAGATAGACATTACCTGAGGGTAAAGGGCTGGAAGACTGCTTTCCAAATAAATGGACCCAAGAAGCAAGCAGGAGTAGCCATTCTAATATCTGATAAAATATACTTTCTTCCAAAATTAATCAAAAGAGATGGGGAAGGACACTTCATACTCATCAAGGGAAAATTCCACCAGGAAGACATCACAATCCTGAATATCTATGGCCCTAATACAAGGGTACCCATATTTGTAAAAGATACATTGATAAAACTTAAACCACACATAGATCTCCACACATTAATAGTGGGAGACTTCAACACCCCACTCTCAACAAAGGATAGGTCAAGAAAACAGAAATTAAACAAAGAAACAATGTCTCTAACAGAGGTCATGAATCAAATGGACCTAACAGACACTTACAGAACCTTAAACCCAAACACAAAATATTTACCTTCTTCTCAGCACCTCATGGAACCTTCTCCAAAATAGACCATATGATTGGTCACAAAGCAAGCCTCAACAGATACAAGAAGATTGAAATAATCCCTTGTATCCTGTCTGATCACCATGGAATAAAGCTGGACATCAACAACAACAGAAATAGCAAAAAGCCTATATACACATGGAAACTGAACAACTTGATACTCAATGACAGCTGGGTCAGGGAAGAAACAAAGAAAGAAATTAAAGTCTTCCTAGAATTCAATGAAAATGAAGGCACAACATATCCACACTTATGCGACACAATGAAAGGAGTGCTGAGAGGAAATTCGTAGGACTAAGTGCCTTCAAGAAGAAATTCAAGACAACTCATTCAAAGAACTTAATGTCTCACCTACAAATCATAGAAAAGGAAGAAGTAGGCACACCAAAAAGGAGTAGACGGCTGGAAATAATCAAACTCAGGGCTGAAATCAATCAATTAGAAACAAATAAAACAATTCAAAGAATCAATGGAACCAAGAGCTGGTTCTTTGTGAAAATCAACAAGATCGACAAACCCTTAGCCAAGCTAGCTAAAAGGCAGAGAGACACCAATCAAATCAATAAAATCAGAAATGAAAAGGAGAACATAACTATAGACACTGTGGAAATCCAAACAGTCATTAGGACTTATATACTTCAAAAGTGTATATGCCACAAAATTTGAAAATCTAAATGTAATGGATAATTTTCTTGATCAATTCCAACTACCAAAGCTTAATCAAGACCAGGTAAATCAATTAATTAGTCCCATATATACCAAGGATATAGAAGCTGTCATTGAGAGTTTCTCATCCAAAAAAAAAAAAAAAAAAAAAAAAAGCCAGGAACAGATGGTTTCAGTACAGAATTCTACCAGACATTCAAAGAAGAGTTAACTCCAATTCTCTTCAAACTGTTCCACAAAATAGAAACAGAAAGAACACTACCCAACTCATTCTATGAAGCCACAGTCACCTTGGTACCTAAACCTCACAAAGACCCCCCAAAAAAAAGAGAGAATTTCAGGCCAATCTCCATTATGAACATTGATGCAAAAATACTCAACAAGATACTTGCAAACTGAATACAAGAACACATCAAAGATATCATCCACTATGACCAAGTAGGCTTCATCCCAGGTATGCAGGGGTGGTCCAATATATGGAAATCCATCAATGTGATCCACCAAAATAACAAACTGAAAGAAAAAAAAAAAAAAACACATATAACCTCCTTAGATGCTTAAAAGTCATTTGACAAAATTCAACATCCATTCATATTTAAAGTATTGGAGAGAATCAGAGATACAAGGCACACATCTAAACATAGTAAAGGCAATATACAGCAAGCCTAGAGCCAACATCAAGCTAAACAGAGAGAAACTTAAAGCAATCCCACTGAAATCAGGGACAAGGCAAGGCTGCCCACTCTCTCCATATCTCTTTAACATAGTTTTGGAAGTCCTTGCTAGAGCAATAAGACAGTTGAAGGAGATCAAGTGGATACAAATTGGAAAAGAAGAACTCAAAGTATCACTATTTGCAGATGATATGATAGTATACCTGAGTGACCCCCGAAATTCTACCAGGGAACTCCTATAGTTGATAAACACCTTCAGCAAAGTGGCCATATACAAAATTAACTCAAAAAATCAGTAGCCCTCTTGTATACAAAAGACAAAAGGGCTGAGAAAGAAATTATGGAAACAACACCCTTCACATTAGCCACAAATGACATAAAGTACCTTGGTGTAACCCTAACCAAGCAAGTCAAAGATCTGTATGAAAAAAATTTCATGTCTCTGAAGAAAGAATTAGAAGAAGACATCAGAAAATGGAAAGATCTCCCATGCTCATGGCTTGGCAGGATTAACATAGTAAAAATGGCCATCTTACCAAAAGCCATCTACAGATTCAATGCAATTCCCATCAAATTACCAACACAATTCTTTACAGACCTTGAAAGAAAAATTCTCAACTTCATATGGAATAACAAGGAACGCAGAATTGCTAAAACAATCCTCTACAATAAAAGATCTTCTGGAGGTATCTCCATCCCTGATCTCAAGCTGTACTATAGAGCAACAGTTAGAAAAAATGCATGGTACTGGCATAGAAACACAATGGTGGATCAAGGGAACAAAACTGAAGACTCAGAAATAATCCCAGACACTTATGGACAACTGATCTTTGACAAAGATGACAAAACCATACAATGGAAAAAAAGATAGCATTTTCAACAAATGGTGCTGGTCTAAGTGGATGTTTTCATGTAGAAAAATGCAAATAGATTTATACTTTCACCCAGCACAAAATTAAAGTCCAAGTGGATCAAAGACCTCAACATGAAATGAGACACATTAAATCGGTTAGAAGAAAAAGTGGGGAAGACCCTAGAACTCATTAATAGAGGAGACAATTTCCTGAACAGAACACCAACAGCACAGGCTCTAAGAGCAACAATCAATAAATGGGACCTCATGAAACTGAAAAGCTTTTGTAAAGCAAAGGACACTGTCATCAAAACAAAATGACTGCCTACAGATTGGGAAAGTATCTTCACCAACTCTTTACCTGACAGATGCCTAATATCCAGTATATATAAAGAACTAAAAAAGCTGAAAAGCAACAAACCAAGTAATCCAATTAAAGAATGGGGAACAGAGCTAAACAGAATTCTCTGTAGAGGAATATTGAATGGCAGAGAAACTCTTATAGAATTGCTCAACCTCATTACCCATCAGGAGAATGCAAATCAAAATGACCCTGAGATTTCAAATTACATCTATCAGAATGGCCATGATTAAAAATTCAAGTGAAAACACATTCTGGAGGGGTTCAGAAGAAAGGCAAACCTCCTCCACTGTTGGTGGGAATGTAGACTTGTACAACCACTCTGGAAATCCATCTGGTGCTTTATCAGACAAACAGAAATAGCGCTTCCTCAGATCCAGCCATAGCACTCCTAGGCATATATCCAAAAGAGGCTCAAGTACACAATAAGAACATATGCTCAATCATGTTTTTAGCACCTTTATTTGTAACAGCCAGAAGCTGGAAACAACCCAGATGTCCCTCAACTGAAGAATGGATACCGAAATTGTGGTACATCTACACAATGGAATATTACTCAGCAATGAAAAATAAGGAAATTATGAAATTTGCAGTTAAATCATGGGAACTGGAAAGGATCATCCTGAATTATCTGTCCCAGAAGCAGAAAGACACACAGGGTATATACTCATTTATATTGACATATAATATAGGATAAACCTACTAAAATCTGTACATATAAAGAAGCTAATCAGGAGGGAGGATTCTGACTAAAATGCTCAATCCCCATCCTAAAAGGCAAAGAGGATGGACATCAGAAGAAGAAAACAGGAACAAGTTAGGAGTTTGCCACAGAGGGCCTATGAAAGGCTCTGCCCTGCAGACTATCAAAGCAGATGCTAAGACTTATGGCTAACTGTTGGGCAGAGAGCATGGAATCTTATGCAAGAAGTGGAAAATAGTAAGATCTGGAGAGGACCGGAGCTCCACAAGGAGAGCAACAGAACCAGAAAATTTGAACAGAGGTGTCTTTCCAGATACTCGTACTCCAACCAAGTACCATGCAAGGAGATAACCTAGAACAACTGCACAGATGTAGCCCATGGCAGCTCAGTGTCCAACTGGGTTCCATAATAATCATTAGAGGGACTGTCTCTGACATGAACTGATTGGCCTGCTCTTTGATCACCTTCTCCTGAGGGGGGAGTAGCCTTACCAGGCCAGAGAAGATGACAATGCAGCCACTCCTGATGAGATCTGATAAACTAACATCAGAAGGAAGGAGAGGGGGACCTCCCCTATCAGTGGATTTGAGGAGGTGAATGCATGAAGAAGGGGGGGGGAATGTGGAATTAGGAGGGGAGGAGGGTGGGGTTCATGGGGGGATACAAAGTGAATAAAGTGTAATAAATAAAAGTTTTTTAAAAAAGAGTGTGTACTAAGAGTGTGTCTATATTTCAGCCAGATCACACAGAACTAGGTCTTCCCATGTGATCTCCTGCCAGAGTAGCCATGTTGCTAGATTAAAATTCCCCTTCAGCTGGGTGACTTTTATGTGTGATTTATACTGAGTTTCACAGTTTAACTTCATAAGAAACACCACCTAGAAAGTCATAGTGAAGAGTTTAAGTTAGCCTGGGTATAGTTAGCCTGAGAATAACTCCATTATAAAATAAAGAGCCATCTTGACTGGGAGCTGAATTTAGGTACCAGGAAATATCACAAAATGTGCACCTGGCAGAAAACAAAGTTAACTCCCCAGCACCATCTCTAGGAAATATCATAGAATAAATACTTCATAGAAATTAGAGACAATCTCCCTGGCAATAATCAAGGGAAATCAGTTGATAATCTGGTGGGAAATTCTCCCCAATGTTTCAGATATAGATTAAAAGAATAGCCATTGTGATCATATGTCTTAGGCAATTGTTCCTCAGAGAGGCATATACCTTAGGTAATTGTGATTCAGAAAAGGTCACCTCACCCATCTAACTTTTACCTAATCCTGTAACATCAAGGCATATGCCCCCCGTTTGCTGTCATAGAAACATGTGCTTCCCTGTTTGCTGTCATGAAAACTCCCTGATCACAGACTTTCCCTAAAAAACCTTGCTCACTCAGGGCTCCAGGTCCCACTTCTCTACTGCTGCATCAGAGAGACTGGGTCTTGAGTTTGATTGCTCTCATAATAAAGCTCTCTTGCTATTGTATCGAGTTGTCTCCTGGGGGCTCTGAGGATCTCCTGAACCTGGCATTACATTTGGGGTCTGGTCCAAGGTGCCTCAGGACCTCTAGGACTCCCAACCCAGAGAACTTAATCCCATGGGTAAATGTCTTTTGTGTTGTCTGCCTGCTTTAAGTGTTTGTTTCTGTTCATTGATCTGAAAAGCCTCGATGTGTTGTAGAGGTGCCCAAAAGTGGACAAGAGAGACCTGTTGAGGTCCAGGGCTGCAGGGGTCAAAAAGACATTTTGGGCCTTGTAAGTTTTTGCCTCCCTGGAAATCTTGGGATAGGGAAACCAGAGTGAGGATTGGTTTTCATAGAGTTTCTGGCACTTCTGTGGCAGAGAAGTCCAGGAAATGCCAGGTTTTTGGTTTTACTTTGTTTCTGTGTAGGATTAATTTTCTTTTTCTTGGTGTTGTGGCAGGAGTTACTTTTGTATTTTTGTGATTAATTGCTTGTGGTCTTGCAGTTGCCTTTGAAGCCATAGCTCTTCTTGCTTTAGTGATTTTAGATATTAGCCCAGGTATAGGTTGTGAGTTGTTGCCTTTAGTTTGGTTTTTGTCTGGGATGGCTGGTTCTTTTTTGTGTATGTGTGATTTACTATTTGTTGAAATTGCTCTCCTTACTTCTTTTGTGTTATCCTGAATTCTCTTGATGAAAAGACTGGCTGATGATATGGGACAGAATACTTCCAAACCCCTTGACTTGGTTCTGACACATTTTGGAGAAGTTGAGACTAGAATTCACGGTCTTTCAGTTGATGTGAGGAGAGGAAAAATGATGACTTTTTGCAGCTCAGAATGGCCCACCTTTAATGTGGGCTGGCCACCAGAAGGAACTTTCCACCTTCCCACCATCCTTGCAGTGGAAAATGGGGTTTTTCAGAAAAATGTGGGCACCCAGACCAATTGCCATATATTGTAGTCTGGAAAGACCTAATGATTCATCCACCTCCATGGATTAAGCCCTTTCTGACCCCCACTAACAATCCTCCTTCCACAGACTCTACAAAACCAGAAGCCACTTCCCTGGCACCCTCACACCCCCTTTACTCTATTTTTCAGGATGAGACTCCCATGGAAATAATTTTTTCAACCCCTCCTCCTCCCACTCCTCAGTGAGCTCCAGCCCTTTATCCAGGTTCGAACCACTATCTGGCCCAGCACCAAAAACCCAGAGCCTCTTGGAATCCTCTCCCTCGGGGAACCAGATGACTGGAGAACTCAGAATCCAAGTTCTCTGACAATTCTAGGGATTTGATTGATCTCATTGAAACTGTTCTTTTCACCCACCAGCCCACCTGGGATGATTTCAGCAGCTTTTTAAAGTTTTGTCTGCCTTAGAGGAGTGCGGACATATTATATCAGAAATGCACAAAAATGTCCCAGACACTACAGGAGTTGAAACCACAGATGAAGGCCATACTGATGATTACTTTCCCTACAAGAGGCTCTTAAAGTGTCAACAGCAGCTTCTAAGGTAAGAAAGTTGCATGCCTCTATGGTCATAAAATAGTATTCAACAGGGAGCAAGATGTTCTTCCCTTGAAATTAATGCTAAAGGGAGTAAAAATTAGTTTTATAGTTTTGTCTGTTTGTTTTAAATATATAAGTTTACTATGTTCTATATATATTTTGATGTCTGATTATTGATTATTAAATGTATTAAGACTTTACATAATTTCAGTCCTGTATTAAAAACCAGGTTTATAAAAATAATAATGTTTAAAACTACATTTATATAAAATATTAAAACTGCACCTCCATGTGTTTGATTACAAGAACTTTTCTTACTGGCAGCCAACATCAAAATAATATACTTGGTATTGATTTTAAAAGTACTGAATTGTTTGCATTGATAAAATCTGGTTTTGACTTTTAAAATTATGGTTGTATTTTGTGACTTCATTTCTAAAAGGGTACCTTATTTTGATATTGCAAAAACGAGTTTTAAAAAATTATGTTTCAGGTTATGAAATATTTTAAAGTTTATCAGGTATTTTAGACAATGACAGTGGGCATTCTAACAGAGAACTTGAAACAATTTCTCAGTCCTTTGGGGGAAGACAAAAGACTTTGGCATTTATTTTGTTAGTTTTACCAAGTGAAACCAAGCCATATGATTTGAACCAATTAAGAAAATTGTAGGGGCAGCCAAGATGGCGGCGCTGGGAGGACTCTCATTCTGAACAGCAGCACAGCAGGATCGGCACAGTGACCAGCAAGCAGAACTCGCGGCCATAAAACACACGTGACTGTGTTCCTCAGATGAGAGGATACCCCACGGTGGGGGTTCAATCAGCTTTAACTCACCTGGGTAAACCACAGAAGAGACCCTGGTTCCGCCAGGTGCTTGGTCACCAGCCCAGAGCTACACTCTAGCGTGATCTGGTCACTGTCCCAGACTGAACTGTGGGCCCACAACATCACAGACTGGATTTTCCAGTCGAGAGATAACCCCACGGAGCAGGAAACGATTGGGACCGACCTTAGGTCACCCAGACATCCCCTGGAAAAGACTCAGGTTCCACGGGCTCCCCTGGAGCCAGCCAGAGCCAGAGCCAGGGACCCAGGCGCCTGCATAGAGCCCTGCCTGCACGCCTGATTCGCCGCCTCAGATAGAACTGTGGGCCCCAGGGCACCAGAGACTCAGTTTCACCATTGGGTGCAAACCCACAGGGAGGGAAACGGCTGGACTGATCTCAGAGCACTCAGCTGATACCACCACCCCGAAAAGGTCTCGGGAAAATTACCCACTTTAGGCAGACGCCCAGGCTCCCAAAGGCCAGAAAAGCAGAGCCACAGGCAGGCATCTGTGCTGGTGGGTTCTACTCGCCGCCACCCCAGACAGAATGGCAGTCCCCAAAGCAAAGCCTGGGTGTCCCTGGCAGGAGGAAACCCCCAGCGGGGGGATCATCAGGTCTAATGCTCAGGACACCCAGCACCAAAAGACTTTCTGGATTCACGCAGGCTCTAGGCTCTAGCTTTCTACTGCAGGCAGGAGTGCTGTGCTCAGCCGCCATTATTGAGTACCCCTAGGGCACTGGGGCACACAGATGCATCCTCAGACCTACAAAAGCCAGAGAGCCATTACAGCAGCCCTCAGATACTGTGCCAAGGATCAACCAGTTACCCCTAGGTAGACTGACAAAACTGTAGGAAACCCTGGTCCTGAAGAGTTTAATTTAGCCAGAATATAATTCCATTTTGAAATAAAGATTTTGACTGGGAACTGAATTCAGGTACCAGGAAATATCACAGAGTGTACACCTGGCAGAAAACAAAGTTAACTCTCCTAGCAACAGCCTGCAGGAAATATAAGAGAATAAATGCTTCATAGAAAATAGAGACAAACTCCCTGGCAATAATCAATGGGAATCGGTTAAAAATCGGGTGGGAAAATTCTCCCCAATGTTTCAGATATGGTTTAGAAAAATAGCCATTGTGATTATATGCCTTAGCCATTGTGATTATATGCCTCAGAAAAGGTCACCCCGCCCTGCTAAACTTCACCCAATTCTGTAACGCCAAGGCTTGTGCCACCCCCTGCTTGTTGCCATGGAAACCCCCTGCTCACAGACTTTCCCTTTTAAAATCCTGTTCACTCAGAGCTCAGGGTCCCACTTCTCTACTGCTGCGCCAGTGAGACTTGGGTCCCGAGTTCGATTGCTCTCGTAATAAAGCTCTCTTGCAATTGCATCGAGTCATCTCCTGGTGGTCTCTGAGGGTCCCATGAACCTGGCATAACATTTGGGAGCTCATCCATCCAGGATGCCTCGGGACCTCTAGGACTCCTGACCCAGAGAGCTTAGTCCCGCAGGTAAGTCTTCTATGTTGTCTGTCTGCTTTAAATGTTTGTTTGCCTTTATTCTTTGTTTCTTTTCCTGAAAAGCCTCGAGGTGCTTACAGGAGCAGCCAGATTAGGTATGACAGACGTGTCGGGGCCTAGGCTGTGGGGGCTTCAAAAGACGTTTTGATGTCCTGGAATTTCTGCCTCCTTGGGACCCCTGGGATAGGGGGACTGGAGTGAGGATCTGTTTCTGCCTCCGGAGTGAGAACTTTCTGGAACTGGCAGAGAAGTCCAGGTTTTGTCTGTTTCTGCCTCCTCGGAACCCCTGGGATAGGGGGACTGGAGTGAGGATCTGTCTTTACCTCCTCGGAACTCCTGGGATAGGGGAACTGGAGTGAGGATCGGTTTTCTGGAACTTCTGTGGCAGAGAAGTCCAGGTTTTCAGTGTTACTTGGTTTCTGCATGTGATTAATTGTTTTCCCCCCCCCCCGTTGGTGTTGTGCCCAGACTTACTGTTTAATTTTTGTGATTAATTGTTTGTGTTTTGCGTCTACTTGAGAGTGCTTGATTTTACTTTTGTTCAAAACTGCGCTGTTTTCGTTTCTCTGATTTCAGTTTTGTCCCATGATGTTAGCCCGGTATAGGCTGTAAGTTGTTGCCTTTGGTTTCATTTTTGTCTGAGATGGCCAGTTCTTTTTGTGCATGAGTGATTTACTATTTGTTGAAATTGTTCTCCTTACTTCTTCTGTGTTCTCTTGAATTCTCTTGACGAATAGACTGACTGACAATATAGGACAGACTACTTCCAAACCCCTTGACTTGATTCTGACTCATTTTGGAGAGGTTAAAGCTAGAGCTCACGGTCTTTCAGTTGATGTGAGAAAAGGAAAAATGATGACTTTTTGCAGCTCAGAATGGCCCACCTTCAATGTGGGCTGGCCACCAGAAGGAACCTTCCACCTTCCCACCGTCTTAGCAGTGGAAGATAAAGTTTTTCAGAAAGCATGCGGGCACCCAGATCAGGTGCCATATATTGTAGTTTGGAAGAACCTGGTGACTCATCCACCTCCATGGATTAAGCCCTTTCTGATTCCCACTAACAATTCTCCTTCCATAGAATCTCCGGAACCAGAGGTCACTGCTCTGATGACTGAGACCAAGAAAAAAGACCCCAAAGGTGCCCCTTCAACTCCCTCTGCTCCCCTTCACCCTATTTTGCAGGATGGAACTCCAGAGGAAGCCATTTTTCCACCCCCTCCATATAGACCTCCTCCCACCCCTCAACCAGCTCCTTCAGTGCCAGACACTTTACCACAATCTGGCCCGGCGCAGAGGACCCGGAGCCGCCGGGCAGCCTCTCCTTCTAAAGTGACAATGGCAGCTCCACTCTCCTTAGAAAGATGTTTATTTCACAGCTCTACCTTATACCGCTTAAGATTGCCTTCATCTCAAAGTGCCCAGAAGTGATGCCCACTCTCTCCATTGTTCTGACACTTATGTGCCCCATCCAGATAGAAGCTTTCTCTCACAATACAATTGTCATGTGTCATGAAAATATTTCTTTACCTACTGTTTCCTATTTGAGGTTTCCTGAGGCAACAGCAATGTCTTACTTGTCTTTCATCTGCATCATGTTGATTGCCAGACACAGAGCAGCTCTGCAGGTTTTGGTGAAGTTCAATGAGGATTGCAAGAAAGTAGAAATAAGGTCCTCAGATGAAGCTGTGCCCTTGTCTTAAACAGTCCCAGAGTCATTTTATTCCAGTCTCTTTGTTCTGCTCATTTACTACAGACCTAGTGCTCTTCATGTGGTTCTGCACGGAGCATTAGGAGTGGAAACTCTGAATCCAGACTCCTTCACATCGTACCCAATCCTGCCATATCTTGTGTGTGACCCTGAGCAGTCTGGGGCTGAGCTACAGCTTTAGAACATATGACATCTGTGTGCCTGTGTCAGGGAGATGTGTAAGAAGATGAAGTTTGTATACCAAGCATGGCAGGTGTTCCCTGCTCAGGGCGAACTCTTTGGAAGTGTAGGCTGCTGGCTTTATTCTCATGAAGGTTCCTTATGTTTGTGACTTGGGATAGTTAATACAGTTTTAAAAACAACTGTTTGATTTCTCCCAGCCCCAAACAGAGAAGAGTAAATATGAACGCAATAGACAACCGAAGCCATCCTTTCCAGAGCACCCTGGTAGCATTTTAGACCTTCTCTGTAAATCTCACATTGTAACTGCATCTGAAATATGTGTTGACATCACAGCAGAACAAAAGCCTCCGTGAGAAGTGTTCAGTTACCAGAAGCTGCCAGGAATGTGGTCTAAGTTTTGTCTTTTTCCATATTTGAAAGCAAAACAATTAGTAAGAATTATAGTTACAATAGATTGAGGGCCATTCCCAATATAAGGTTTTAATGAAAGAAGACTTATCCAACTCATCCTAAATGATGGGCTGCACAGGTGTGTAGGATTTCATACCTCCTTGAGGAAGCAGTGATGCTTCTCAGACTCAGGTGACCAAAGCCTCAGATGTCCACCAGAAGATTTGATGAAGGGTCTTCGCGAAAATTCTTTCTCATGCAATGCAAGTATTTAGTTTATTTCAAGTATCATAATCCTAAATTATGCAATAATATAAAAATGAAGTTATAAAGTAAAGAAATAATTATGATTTGAATATCATGGGTGTAAGATGGTTTTATTTTATCTGTAATGTGAGATATGTGGGGAGAGCAAAAGTGCCCGAGTTACCAAACCTGATGCACCAGCTAAGTAAGTGCTCAGAGCAGGAGAAATGAGGGAGCCTCAATGTTTAGAAGTGCTGGCCTCCAGTCATGATGAGTTAAATTCTAGAAGGGAAGAACCAATTCCAAAGAGTGGTCCTTTGACCCCGAGATGTTTATTATGACATACACCCCTACCCCATCCCACAAAATGCATAAGATGAAAAGTAAATTTAAAAAATCAGAGCTAAGGTGGATGGCCAGTTAAAGACTGTAAACATGGGGTTCTTCCTGTGGAGAGAACCTGCTGCTTTGACAGAGGCCCCAGGTACAGATCTCACCTTTCCCATGGCAGCTCTAACCATCTGTAATTCTAGGTCCAGGGGTAACTCCTGACGTCCTCAGGCAGCAGGCATGCATGCAATACAAATATATAGACACAGTAAAAACAAACAAAAGAAAACACACAAAAAGTGTAACACACATAACAAAATAACCTAAAAAATTTTAATTGAGATTTTCTAAAATAGAATGGTAAAGTGTCATTAGGAAAAGTGAAACTTCTACAAGATTAATATGCTGAGTTCTATGTACAAGTAGAGTTTTAAATACATTTTACTGAGTGATTCCCATTGCATTACCAGGTTCTTTATATAATACATCCGTTTGATTACCCAATGTCAATTTCAGCAGACGTCAGAAACAAAACAGAATAGGCAAGAAGAGGAGGAGAAAAAGGAGAAGCAAACTTTCAGGAGTTTTGGGAAATACCCTAAGAGGAAAACTCTTCTTGTTGCCCATGCAGAACACAGTCCCCTGTGCTCTCAAGCTTCTCACTTTTGTTCCTCTCAAGCTCTTGGGGTTTGGATCCTGGCTCTTTAGGCAACAGCAGGGGAAACTGCCATGTATCGACTGTGTATAAAATATCTAGCATTCCAGCACCTCCTCACGGATGTCCTCTCAGAGGACTTGTTTTACTGTGTAGTGCACCACGAGCCAAGAGCATTTGCGTGAAATTCCTGAAACTGAGTCAGGCAATGTTCTCTACTAGATAGTGATATTCAAGGAGATTTCCTTCCAAACACACTGGCATTACTTTTAATTACTCAAAATACAGAGTGACTTACATCATAAATAGTTTTGTTTCAGTTAAGAATATAACAAAAGTAAAAGGATTTTAATGAAGATATGAAATTAAAAACATCAATTTTTATAATAGGTACACAAATTAAATCACTAAAATACTCTACATATAAGGATAATTCATGTAGTTCTTCACTGTGAGTTGCTTAATTAAAACAAAATGTAAATATGAAACAACAATGTTTCCAAAGAAAAAATTAACTAATTTTAGGAGTTGCAGGAAATATCCTAAGAGGAAAAGTATTCTTGTTGCCCGTGCAGAGCACAGTCCCCTGTGCTTTAGGGGCTGTCAGAGCTCAGTGTCTCCTCTGCACATGCTGAAAACTTCCCACAGCCCAGTAGCCCAGTGCTCCTCCTCCCACAGACTGCCTGGGTCTCTACCACCTTCTGATTCTGCCCTTGGGTGCAGAGCACTTACCCAGATGGTCGTGGCAGGGAGGACTGTGCGCCTGAGGAGATCCTGCACAGCTTAGGCTGAGGGAGAATTTAATGCATCTCTACAGCCTGCAATTTTACTGCTTGTGGAAGGTGACAGGTTCCTGCTGGGGAGCATGGAAACGTGGCTTCCCAGGGGGATCGTCCCTGCCTGTTGATCTCCCTCACTCTGTCCTGGATAACAGCCATCTGGGAGGGCTGAGCACACACTTTGAGGCCCCTTGCCAGACCTGAGAAAGGGATCAGAAAGTTTATGACAACCCTAACTTGTTGCTGTTATTTTAATTGTATGGTCTAATAATGTATATTATTATCCCTATAATTATCATGGCAGTGCACCTAACCTGCTATCACAATCAATAAAAGACACAGACACCTGATAGATTTTATAACAGTCCTATTTCACCCAGGACAGGGCAGATATTAACCCTCTAAACTTCCTTTACCTCCCAGCCCCATCCCAGGGTACCTCCCATCCATAATCCATAATGACTTGCTCATACTTTTTTTTTAATTTTATTTTTCTTATTGGTTACATTTTATTAACTCAGTGTCCCAGCTGTATCCTGCTCCCTCATTCCCTCCCCAACCCCACACTCCCTCCCTGGTCCCCTCCTGCCCCTTTCCAAGTCCACTGATAGGGGAGGACCTCCTCCCCCTTCATTTGACCCTGTTTTATCAGGTATCTTCAGGGCTGGCAGCAAAGTCCTCCTCTGGGGCCTAACAGGACTGCTCCTCCCCTCGGGGTGTGGGGAGGTCAAAGAGCCTACCCTTGAGATCCTGTTAGGAATAGTCCTTGTTACCCTTACTTTGGAAAACTACTTGGTTACTGAGCCACCACGGGCCACATCCGAGCAGAAGTTGTAGGTTATATCCATAGATGGTCCTTGGTTGAGAGTCAGTCTCAGAAAAGACCCTGTGCCTGGATATAATTGGTCCTTGTAGAGCTCCTATCCTTTCCATATCATACTAACTCCCCTTCTTTCATATGATTCCCAGCATTCTGCTGAGGGTTTGGTTGTAAGTCTTAGTGTCTGCTTTGAAACACTGCTAGGTAGAGTCTTTCAGATGCCTTTTGTAGTAAACCCCTGTTATATGTTCAATGCACATCCCATTTGTCTTTCTAGATGAGGATTGATCATCTTTGCCCCTGTCTGCTTTCTTGATTATCTTCTTTAGGTGTGTAGTTTTCATTATGTTTATCATATATTGTAGGTCTATATAAGGGAGTATAAGCCATGTTTGTCTTTCTCCTTCTGGGATACTTCACTCAGAATGATCTTTTCTAGATCCCACCATTTGCCTGCAAATTTCATGATTTCCTCCTTTTGATTGCTGAGTAGTATGCCATTGTGTAAAAATACCACAATTTCTGTATCCATTCCTCCATTGATGGACATCTGGGTTGTTTCCAGATTCTGGATATTACAAATAAAGCTGCTACAAACATGGTTGAGCAAATGTCCTTATTGTGTACTTGAGCCTCTTTTGGATATATGCCTAGGAGTGGTACAGCTGGATCTTGAGGAAGTGCTATTCCTATTTGTCTGAGAAAACACCAGATGGATTTCTAGTGTGGTTGTACAAGGTTACATTTCCACCAGCAGTGGAGGAGGGTTTCCCTTTCACCACGACTTTTCCAGCATGTGTTGTCACTTGAGTTTTTGATCTTGGCCATTCTCACGGGTGTAAGGTGAAATCTCAGGGTCATTTCGATTTGCATTTCCCTAATGGCTAATGAGGTTAAGCATTTTTTTTTTTTTTTCAATGCAGTTTATTCAGGAACCTTGAACAATCATCTGACCCTGGGGAAAGCCAGCCCACAGCTTAAATAGCCTCTGGGTAGCCAACCTCAGCATGCCACGTGGGCAATGCAGATAGGTCCACATACATGGAAGCAAGCCAGATCCTCAGCCTTAGCCAAATGTGGAGTTGTTTGTGGCAGAGAGCACTCACCATCAGGAAGGTGGAAGGCGGAAACCAGCTCCATCTTTCAGGCGCGGCATTACACAGCTCTCTACAGTTCCCCCTTTTTGTTTTGGACGCATCAGGCAAGAGTAGAGGTCTGATCTCTGATATTAGAAATAAATTGGGACTTTGTACTGATGTTCATTTAGGTGTCATCCACCCAAAGAGCATCAGACCCGTCTGATACCTTTTTCTCAGAGGCGGGACCTGGGGCATCAACCCGCATGCAATCAGACATGCTCTTCTCTGGGTCCAAGGTGGCTGACCCTGAGTGCAGTGCTTAGCCTCGCATCCTGAGCGTAACATTTTGGCTTTTTATGGTAGCCAACCATGCTTGGGGAGACTGTCCTGCTTCAATGGCTGTAAAGGTCTGAATGGTTATGGCTGCATTACGCTGTTGTGAGACTCTAATCTTGCATATATACCACAGGCAAACCAAGGTGACCAACACCAGAAGGCCTGCTAACGCTCCCATGCCCGCCCCTTCCTTCAGATGATTCATGTCTGCAGCAATCCATGATGATAATCCTGTGGCTAGTCCTGCGTCCACTCTGGTAGAATTTACCATGACAATGGCCACTCTCAGCTGGTCCGTCATAGTATCGAATTCTCCAGTCCAATTACCTAAAATATAGCTTGACAATATTTTAGACAGAATTGCAGCACAGGAGAAATTCTCATATTGTATGCTAGTAACACAAAGTTCAGCATACTTTCATTGACAGCCAAGTTGAGCGATTTGCCATAGGGTAACAGTTTGCTCCTGCACGAGGTCAAACCTCTGATGGAACACCATCAAACCTCCTTTTAGTTGAGCATTAATTCCTTTTTGTACATTTAAGGCATGAACTACATTGGCTAAAAGGTTATTCAGGGTCTGAGCAGTCTGCCCAGTATGACTCATGGCTAATGCCATGGTGGTAGTTCCAACAGCCTCGAATGAGATGGCAGTAACAATGGCAGCTGTAATTCCAAAATCCCTTTTCTGTCTGAAGAGAGTCATAGCGTGAGGGCATCAACGGGCACAGGCACCCAGTGAGGCATGTGAGTAACCAGCTAGTAAATTTACTAGCATTGCAGCATTGGGCAAAAAAAGCAAGTATCATTACCACAATTACTTGACTCTATCTGGCTAATAATGAATAAAAATGGGGGATGTAAACAAACAGGTGTGGGCTTATAGGAAATATTATGAGAAGCCTTAACCCCCTCGTTGGAACATCCTGCATCAGTTCTAGAACTAGCAGTGGTGGTGTCCGAGGTCTGAGTAGGTTCAGGAGACCATTGCCCCCAGGGGCAAGATGTGCTCCATGTAAATTGACTAACTCCATGTTTTCCTCCACTTTTGAAAGTCATTTAAGGTTCTTAAATTATTATTTTTTTCCCTTTTTTTTAAATTTTTCATCAATTACACTTTATTCACTCTGCATCTCCCCATAAGCCCCTCCCTCCCCTCCCAATCCCACCCTCCCTCCTCCCTCTGCATGCATGCCACTCCCCAAGTCCACTGATAGGGGAGGTTCTCCTCTCCTTTCTGATCTTAGTCCATCAGTTCACATCAAAAGTGGCTGCATTGTCCTCTACTATGGCCTGGTAAGGTTGCTCCTCCTCAGGAGGATGTGACTAAAGAGCAGGCCAGTCAGTTCATGTCAGAGGCAGCCCCTCTTCTCATTACTATGTAACCCAATTGGACTCTGAACTGCCCTGGGCTACATCTGTGCAGGAGTTCTGGGTTATCTCTATGAATAGTCCTTGGTTGGAGTGTGAGTCTCTGGGAAGTTCCCTGTGTTCAAATTTTCTTGTTCTGTTGCTCTCCTTGTGGAGACCCTGTCCTCTCCAGCTCTTACTATTTCCCAGTTCTTAGGCTCTTAGAGCCTGTGTTGTTGGTGTTCTGTTCAGGAAGTTGTCTCCTGTCCCAATGAGTTCTAGGCTGTTCCCCACTTTTTTCCCAACTGATTTAGAGTATCTGGTTTTATGTTGAGGTCCTTGATCCACTTCAACTTTAGTTTTGTGCAGGGTGATAAATATGGATCTATTTTCATTTTTCTGCATGTAGACATCCAGTTGGTCTAGCACCATTTGATGAAGATGCTGTCTTTTCTCCATTGGATGAATTTGGCTTCTTTGTCAAATATCGAGTATTCATAGGTGTGTGGGTTTATTTCTGGGTCTTCTATGCGGTTCCTTCGATCCTCCTTTCTGTTTCTATGCCAATACCATGCAGTTTTTATTACTGTTGCCCTGTAGTACAGCTTGAGATTGGGGATGGAGATACCTCCAGATGATCTCTTCTTGTACAGGATCATTTTGGAGATTCTGGGTTTTTTGTTTCTCCATATGAAGCTGAGAATCTTTTTTTCAAGGTCTGTAAAGAATTGAGTTGGTATTTTGATGGGAATTGCATTGAATCTGTAGATTGCTTTTGGCAGGATGGTCATTTTCACAATGTTAATCCTACCAATCCATGAGCACGGGAGATCTTTCCATCTTCTGATATCTTCTTTGATTTCTTTCTTCAGAGACTTGAAGTTTTTCTCAAACAGGTCTTTCACTTGCTTGGTTAGAGTCACACCTAGATATTTTATGATATCAGTGGCTATTTTGAAGGGTGTTGTTTCTCTAATTTCTTTCTCAGCCTTTTTCTCTTTGGTATACAGGAGGGCTTCTGATTTTTTTTTTTTTTTGAGTTGATTTTGTATCCTGCCACTTTGCTGAAGGTGTTTATCAGCTGAAGGATTCTCTGGTTGAATTTTTGGGGTTGCTCATGTATACTATTATATCATCTGCAAATAGTGACACTTTGACCTCTTCCTTTCTGATTTGTATCCACTTGATCTCCTTCAGTTGTCTTATTGCTCTGGCTAGGACTTCAAGTACTATGTTGAAGAGATATGGAGACAATGGGCAGCCTTGTCTTGTCCCTGATTCCAGTGGGATTGCTTTAAGTTTCTCTCCATTGAGGTTGATGTTGGCTATAGGCTTGCTGTATATTGCCTTTACTATGTTTAGATATATGCCTTGTATCCCTGATCTCTCCAAGACTTTAAACATCAATGGGTGTTGGACCTTGTCAAATGCTTTTTCGGCATCTAAGGAGATGATCATGTGGTTTTTCTCCTTCAGTTTGTTTATGTGGTGGATTACATTGATGGATTTCCGTATGTTGAACCACCCTTGCATGCCTGGGATGAATTCTACTTGGTCGTGGTGGATGATATCTTTGATGTGTTCTTGGATTCAGTTTGCAAGTATTTTATTGAGTATTTTTGCATCAATGTTCATAAGAGAGATAAGTCTGAAGTTCCTTTTTTTGTTGGATCTTTGTGTGGTTTAGATAACAAGGTGACTGTGGCTTCATAGAATGAGTTTGGTAGTGTTCCTTCTGTTTCTATTTTGTGGACTAGTTTGAGGAGGATTGGTGTTAGCACTTCTTTGAAGGTTTTGTAGAATTCTGCGCTGAAGCCATCTGGCCCAGGGCTTTTTTTGGACAGGAAACTGTTAATGACTGCTTCAATTTCCTTGGGATATATAGGGCTATTCAGTCTTTCTACCTAATCTTGACTTAATTTTGGTAGATGGAATCTGTCGAGAAAATGATCCATTCATTTAGATTTTCAAATTTTGTGGCATATAGGCTTTTGTAGTATGACCTAATAATTGTTTGGATTTCCTCAGTGTCTGTAGTTATGTCCCCATTTTCATTTCTGATTTTGCTGATTTAGATAGTTTCTCTCTGCTTTTTAGTTAGTTTGGCTAAGAGTTTGTCTATCTTGTTGATTTTCTCAAAGAACTAGCTTCTTGTTTCATTGATTCTTTGAATAGTTTTATTTGTTTCTAATGGATTGATTTCAGCCCTGAGTTTGATTATTTCCAGCTGTCTGCTCCTCTTGGGTATATCTGCTTCTTTTTTTCCTAGTGTTTTCAGTTGGGCCATTAATTTGTTTGTATGTGATGTTACAAATTCCTTCTTGCAGGTACTTAGTGCTATAAATTTTCCTCTGAGCACTGCTTTCAATGTGTCCCATAAATTTGGGTATGTTGTGTCTTCATTTTCATTGAATTCTAGGAAGACTTTAATTTCTTTCTTTATTTCTTCCTTAACCCAGCTCTCATTGAGTAGTAAGTTGTTCAGTTTCCATGTTCCTGTCGGCTTTTTGATGTTTCTGTTGTTGTTGATGTCCAGCTTTAGTCCATGGTGGTCAGATAGTATACAAGGGATTATTTCAATCCTTTTGTATCTGTTGAGGCTTGCTTTGTGACCCACTATATGGTCTATTTTGGAGAAGGTTCCATGTGGTGCTGAAAAGAAGGTGTACTCTTTTGAGTTTGGGTGAAAAGATCTGTAGACGTCTATTAGGTCCATTTGATTTAGGGATTCTGTGAGTGCTCTTATTTCCCTATTTGTTGTCTGTCTAGTTGATCTGTCCCTTGATGAGAGTGGGGTGTTGAAGTCTCCCACTATTAAGGTATTAGGATCAATGTATGATTTAAGCTTTAATAATGTTTCATTTATGAATGTAGGTGCTCTTGTATTTGGGGCATAGATATTCAAGATTGTGATGTCCTCTTGGTGGATTTTTTTCTTTGATGAGAATATAGTGGCCTTCCTTATCTTTTTTTATTAACTTTGGATGAAAGTCTATTTTATTAGATATTAGGATGGCTACTCCAGCTTGTTTTCTGGAACCATTTGCTTGAAAAACGTTTTTCCAGCCCTTTACTCTGAGGTAGGGTTTATCTTTATTGCAGAGGTGTGTTTCTTGGATGCAACAGAATGTTGGATCCTGTTTCCGCAACCATTCTGTTAGCCTGTGTCTTTTTATTAGCGAGTTGAGTCCATTGATATTGATAGATAATAGTGACCAATGCATGTTAGTTCCTTTTGTAATGTTTCATTGGTTGTTTTCTTTTCATTTTTATTGGGATATTATCGGTATGCCCTGTTTTCTTGGGTGAAGTTGTTTTCGTTGGATTGGAGTTTTCCTTCTAGTATCTTCTGTAGGGTTGGTTTGCTGTATAGATATTGTGTAAATTCAGTTTTGTCATGGAATATTTTGTTTTCTCCATCTATGTTGATTGAAAGCTTTGAGGGTATAGTAGTCTGGGGTGACATTTGTGATCTCTTAGAGTCTCCATCATACTTGCCCAGGCCCTTCTGGCTTTCATAGTTTCTGATGAGAAGTCCGGTGTGATTCTGATAGGTCTACCTTCATATGTTACTTGGCCTTTTTCCCTTGCTGCTTTTAATATCTTTTCTTTGTTCTGTAGATTTAGTGTTTTGACTATGATGTGACGTGATGTGTTTCTTTTCTGGTCTAGTCTATTTGGTGTTCTGTAGGCCTCTTGTATATTTATGGACATCTCTTTAAGTTGGGAAAATTTTCTTCTATGGTTTTCTTGAAAATATTTTCTGGATCTTGGAGCCTGGAGTCTTCTCTTTCATCAGTTCCTATTATTCTTAGATTTTGTCTTTTCATAGCGTCCTTTATTTCTTGGATATTTTGTGATTGGAACTTTTCTGATTTTACTTTTTCTTTGAGAGAAGTATCAATTTCTGCAAGTGTGTCTTCAGCTCCAGAGATTCTTTCTTCCATCTCTTGTATTCTGTTGGTGATGCTTACTTTTGTGGTTCCTGATCTTTTCTCCAAGTTCTCCAGCTCATGGGTTTTCTCAGTTTGTGTTTTCTTTATTGATTCTAATTCTGTTTTCATGACTTGTACCATTTTTTCATCTGTTTGAATTTGGATTCCTGTCTCTCTACGATGGTCTCTATTTCTTTGTTCATTTCCTTTTTATATGCCACTAATTTTATCTCTACTTGTGCCTCTATTTGTTTGGCTATGTTTGCCTGTGTTTCTTTAAGGATTTTGTCTATTTCTTCTTTCTTTACCTCCAATTGACTGGCCAACTCTTTGAAAGTTTCCTCCTTTTGAGCCTCAAATAATTGGGTAAGCATGGCTTTAAAGTCATTATCCTGTGCTTCTGATGAATTGGAGTATCCATCAATTTGGGGGTTTGCTGGTGAAGTCATGATGTCCTGATTTATGTTGGAAGTGTTCTTTCGCCTACCCCTGGCCATTGGCTTATCTGAAACCTTCCCCGTTTGTTTTTGGATTTTGCAGATCAGACTGGTACTGTCTCTCTTTGTCGTCTGGAGAGTTCTTCAGGAAGCTGAGAGAGGTCCTGTGTCCTCAGTGTGTGCTGAGGACTAGCTGTACCTATGGGAGAAAAGTACGCAGGCACAAACGGGGCAAATGCAGGCATGTGCATGCATGCATGCTCCGTGTGTGTGTGTGTGTGTGTGTGTGTGTGTGTGTGTGTGTGTGTGTGTGGGACATGTGTCTTGAGGGACAGAGTGATGGCTGATGTTGAACCCTTGAGTGTGTGGGAGGGGCTCTGCACTGTATATGTCACAGGCGCTAGTGATGATCTCAGTGCAATTTCTGGCATTAACTGCCTTAACTCCTCAATTAGACCCACAGAGCAGGAACTTCAATGTCCCAAGTGTCCCTCTGTTTCCCAAAGTGGGTATATGGGTGAGAGGGGGTTCGATGCCTGGCTTCTGTTTTAGAAGGACCCAGGATCTGGGGATCTGCAGATTCTCAAGGGTGCACTCACTAACAGGCAGGTCACTTGGCAGAGATCGGGGTATTCAGGCTCTCTGCTCTCTGGTTTGGCCCTGCTTCTTTGATATGCACCTCCAGCTCCGTGCTGCTGTCACTGCCAGTCTATGAGGTCTTGCTGCAGCTGGAGATATGAAGGTGGCCACGTCAGTAGGGATCAGGGTAACCAGGCTCTCTGTTCTCTGGTTTGGCCCTGGTTAGTCTTAAACTGGAGGGCTGATGTGCCCTGCCAGCTCAGTGCTGCTCTGCTGCCAGGAAGCTCCACTGTAACTGGAGACTGAGTTGCTAGTCCAGATGCTTTCTGGGAAGTCCTGGGGTCTCTTCACTGTCCTCTCCAAGCTTGGGAGGCCCAGCGCCTGGTGTGCCTAGCTTGTATGGGGTTTCTGTCTGGTTTTGGTGACTATATAGCGTAATCTCTGACACTGTGGTATGGGCGGGCCATACCATCAGTGATAGCGATCCTGTGGAGCTAGTATGGCCTCTAGCAGACTCGGGCCCTAGAGGATGGAGCAGCCACCCAGCAATTCTGGGACTCCAGAACGGGTACTGCTGGCATTTGCCGCTAAAGGGCTTGGAACTCTGCCTCAGCAGCTGCAGACCCCAGGCAGTTGGGTCTACACTGAGAAAGATGAGTCCACTGTGCCTCTGTGCCAAGGAGGAGGGAAGTCTGGGGGAGGGGAGTGCTGGGAGATCAAAGGATCATTTCTCACCTTCCCCAAACAAGTCCCCTGGTGACCAGCGACCAAAATTTTCACCTCCTGTGATGTTCCCTGTTGTTTAGAAATCCTCACCATTGTTTTCCTGGGTTAGAGGTCCTTCCACTCACCAACTCAGACGTTTAGCTCTTCCACAGCTCAGATAATGTGTGTGCTAGTCGCCATCTTGGCTCCACCCCTCTCGACTTGCTCATTCTTCATCAGGCAGCTTCCTCCATCCTCCCCGCCATGTGCTTCTTTCCACACTCCCCATGGTGGCTCTCTGCTTCCTTACTTCTCTTATTCTTCCTCTCTCTCCTCTCCTTCCCATGGTCTTCCTGTCCTCAAAACCCTAGAACCTTAGCCACGCATCTTAGCCTGCCCATGTGTGTCGACTTTTTATTGTTTAAACAAGAATAAATCCTTAGGCAAGTTATATACAAGGACTGTTGTAGATGAGAATGTGCTCTCATCTGTGCAGTAACCAGATCTTGGGAGTCAACAATTAGCATCAGAGTACACAGCACCAAACCAACCCCCAACACTAACTTTTCTCACTTTGCTCATTAGACTTATTTCAAAAAGTTTTTTATTCACTGTGATACTTCTATTCTGGGTTGAGGACTCCTGGGCCTCCCCTGACTTCCCATGGTTCTGAGTGTGGTTTTCCTACACTCTGTGAAATGCAACCAACCCTTTTCCTGAGACACCCCTCTCCCATGGAACATGTCATTTCCATTTAGTGTTGATTCTGTATTTCCTGGTTTCCAAAATCTGAATTTAAGATGTGAGTAAATTTTAAAAGTGAATAAAAAAGAAATGAAATGAAAACCAGAGAAGTAGAGGAAAAGCTCAGAGCTGAGGTGGTCACAGGCAGGTGGAACATAGCTGAGGCTGAGGCCATGTCTGACTGTATCCCAGTATCTGAAGGGACGGAATGGACACCACATTCTCATTGGAGACTTCAGGAAGAGGCTGTGCTTTGCCTGAGTGGAACTATATGCTCTGTGTTTCAGTCTCCCCAGCAGGCATGGTGCACAGACCTGCACCCAGGACTGAGAAGAGGAGGAAGGAGCATACTTATTTCAAGAGCAGCCTGGGCAACTCACAGAGCCCTTGTCAAGAAGGGCAGTCATTTTATGGAGACTCTCATATAGCCAGGTACTAGAAAAAAATACCAATGCATCCAAGACAACTCCCCACTTTCTCTCTGTCAGGTTCAGTGTATCTGGTTTTATGTTGATGACTTGATCCACTTGGATATGAATTTTATGTAGGCTTATTGAATGGGTCTATTTGCCAGTAAGACCAGCACAATTGGTTGAAGATGCCTTTTTCCTCATTGTACATCTGCGGCTTCTTTGTGAAAAATCAGGTGTCCATAGGTGTGTGGATTTACATCTGGGTCTTTGATTTAATTCCTTTGATCAACCTGTTTTTATTTTTATTTTTTAATGTCAATACTATGTAGTTTTTATTACTATACCTGTGTAGTAGAGCTTGAAATCAGGCAATCAGGGATGGTGATACTGCCAGAAGTTTTTTTGTGTTTTTGATTTTTTTTTGTTTGTTTTTGTTTTGTACAGGATTGTTTTCGGTATCCTGGATTTTTTTTCAATTTTAAGTTGAGTATTTTTTCTTTCCAGGTCTGTAAAATATTGTGTTAGAATTTTGGTGAGGAATTGCATTGAATCTGTAGATTGCTTTTGGTAAGATGTCCAGTTTTACTATGTTGATACTGCTGACCAATTAACATGGAAGATCTTTCCATCTTCTGATATCTTCTTTAATTTTTTTCAAAGACTTTAAGTTATTGTCATTCAGCTCATCACTTGCTTAGTTAGAGTTACCCCAAGATATTGCATATTATTTGTGGCTATTGTGAAGGATGATGTTTCCCTGATTTCTTTCTCAGCTCATATGTCATTTGTATAAAAAGGGCTACTGATTATTTTTTTAGTTAATTTTGTATCCATCCACTTTACTGAGGTGTTAATCAGCTGTAGGAGTTCCCTTGTAGAATTTTTTGAGTAGCTTATGTATAGTATCATATCATCTGTAAATAATGATATTTTGACTTCTTCCTTTCCTATTTGTATCCCCATGATCTCTTTTAGTTGTCTTATTGCTCTAGCTAGAACTTCAAGTACTATATTGAATGGATATGAAGAAAGTGGACAGCCTTCTGTTGTTCCAGATTTTTGTGGAACTGCTGTGAGTTTTTATTTAGTTTGATGTTGGCTCTCAGCTTGCTATATATTGCTGTTTTTACGTTGAAGTATGTAACTGTATTTCTGATCTTGTCAAGATTTTTCTCATGAGGTGGTGTTGAATTTCCTCAAAGGCTTTTTCAGCATCCAATAAAATGATCATATGGTTTTTCTTCTTTCAGTTCGTTTATGTGTTGGGTTACATTGACTGATTTTTTTTTTTTTTAAACCATTTATGCATCCCTTGGATGATCCCTGGTATGATTGTCATGATAGATGTTCTTTTTAATGTGTTATTGGATTTGGTTTGCAAATATTTTATTGAGTATTTTTGAATCAATGATCATAAGAAAAATTGGTCTGTAATGTTCTTTTTTGTTGTTGAGTTGGACTGGTTTGGGTGTCAGGGTGATTATGGCCTCACAAAATAAATCTGACAATGTTCCTCCCGTTTCTAATTTTTGGAATAATTTGAGGAGTATTGCTATTAGCTCTTCTTTCAAAATACAGAAAATTCGGTACTAAAACCATAGGACCCTGGGCTTTTTTTTTTCCTTTGGTTGGGAGACATTTAATGACATCTTCCATTTCTCTAGAAGCTAGAATTCTATTTAAGTTGTTTATCTGATTCATTTTTGGTAAGTGGTATCTATCAAGAAATTCGTCCATTTCTTTTAGATTATCCATATTTGTAGAGCAGAGGTTTTTGAAATATGACCCAATGATTTTTTGGATTTCCTTGGTATCTGTTGTTATGTCATCCTTTTTATTTTTTCTTTTGTTAATTTGGATAGTTTGTCTATGCCTTTTAGTTAGTTTGGACAAGGGTTTGTCTATCTTCTTTATATTCTCTAATAACAAATTCTTTGTTTCACTGATTTTTTTTTGTATTGGTCTTTTTGTTTCTATTTTATTGATTTCAGTCCTGAGTTGGATTATTTCCTTTCCTCTACCCCTGTTGGATGCATTTGCTTCCTTTTCGTTCTAGAGTTTTCAAGGGTGCTACTAGGTTGCTAGTATGAAGTCTGAAAGTTCCTCTGACTACCATTTTTATTGTGTTTCATAAGTTCAGTTATGCTGTGCATTCATTTTCCTTGAATTCTAGGAAGTCTTTAACCTCTTTATTTCTGCCTTGACCCAGTGGTCACTGAGAGGAGAATTATTCAGTTTCCATGAGTTTGTGAGCTTTATGTTATTTCTTTTGTTGTTAAAATATAGCTTTAATCTGTGAGAGTATGATAGGCTACAGGTGGTTATTTCAATTTTCTTATACCTGTTGAGACTCACTTTGTGACTGAGTATGTAGCCAATTTTGGAGAAAGATCTGTGAGATCCTGAGAAGAGGGTTTATTCTTTTCTGTTTGGGTGAGATATTCTCTAGACTTCTGTTTGGTCCACTCGACTCACAATGGCTTTTAGCTCCAATATTTCTCTGCTTAGTTTTTGTCTGGATGACCTGTCTATTGATGAGAGTAGTGTATTGAAATACCCCACATTTAATGTATGAGGTTCAATGTGTGGTTAGAACTTTAGTAATGTTTCTTTTACGAATGTGGGTGCCCTTGAATTTGGGGCTAGATGTACAAAATTAACATTTTTTGGGAGGGTGGATTTTCCTTTTGATGAGTATGAAGAGTCCTTTCCCATCTTTTTTGATTAATTTTGGTTAGAAGTCTTTTTGTTTTTAAGATATTAGAATGGCAACCTCAGCTTGCTTCTTGGGTCCATTTTCTTGGAAAAATAAATTTCCTACCCTTTAACATTTTGTGTTTTGTCTATGTTCAACTGACACAGAAAACAACCAAGAGATGGGACAACCAGCCTGAAGCCAGGAAGCAGTTCATTGGATGGGAACAATAGGCCCAGGGGACATCAGTCCAACAGCTGAGTCCCAAATTAACTTAAACAAGGCTTTTCATGCCCCCTGTGTTGCCATGTCCCCTGCATAGTAATCTAGATGACATACGTTTGTTTGGTTTATTAAACCACCTTATTAGAGTTTGATAAACTGCCTCATGAGTATAAATGTTTCCCCAAACAATAGATTTTATCCCAATCTATTTATAGCAGTGATGAAAGGAGGAGGAATTTCGTTTTGAAAGAAATGTAGTGTAGAGTGTTGAACCTCCAGGGAGCTGGCCAGTGGTGTGGGTCTTTCCTATTTCCAGGGCACCTCGGTGCCCAGTGCTGGAATTAATTGTCTTGCACTGTAAAAACTGAAGGAGGTCCTATGCCCTATGCCATGCAGA
>JAEOAE010002075.1:62500-77307 GCA_036365155.1 Meriones psammophilus | reverse complement strand
TGGCTGGCCTGGCCTGGCCTGGCCTGGCCTGGCCTGGCCTGGCCTGGCCTGGCCTGGCCTGGCCTGGCCTGGCCTGGCCTGGCCTGGCCTGGCCTGGCCTGGCCTGGCCTGGCCTGGCCTGGCTGGCCTGGCCTGGCCTGGCCTGGCCTGGCCTGGCCTGGCCTGGCCTGGCCTGGCCTGGCCTGGCCTGGCCTGGCCTGGCCTGGCCTGGCCTGGCCTGGCCTGGCCTGGCCTGGCCTGGCCTGGCCTGGCCTGGCCTGGCCTGGCCTGGCCTGGCCTGGCCTGGCCTGGCCTGGCCTGGCCTGGCCTGGCCTGGCCTGGCCTGGCCTGGCCTGGCCTGGCCTGGCCTGGCTGGCCTGGCCTGGCCTGGCCTGGCCTGGCCTGGCCTGGCCTGGCCTGGCCTGGCCTGGCCTGGCCTGGCCTGGCCTGGCCTGGCCTGGCCTGGCCTGGCCTGGCCTGGCCTGGCCTGGCCTGGCCTGGCCTGGCCTGGCCTGGCCTGGCCTGGCCTGGCCTGGCCTGGCCTGGCCTGGCCTGGCCTGGCCTGGCCTGGCCTGGCCTGGCCTGGCCTGGCCTGGCCTGGCCTGGCCTGGCCTGGCCTGGCCTGGCCTGGCCTGGCCTGGCCTGGCCTGGCCTGGCCTGGCCTGGCCTGGCCTGGCCTGGCCTGGCCTGGCCTGGCCTGGCCTGGCCTGGCCTGGCCTGGCCTGGCCTGGCCTGGCCTGGCCTGGCCTGGCCTGGCCTGGCCTGGCCTGGCCTGGCCTGGCCTGGCCTGGCCTGGCCTGGCCTGGCCTGGCCTGGCCTGGCCTGGCCTGGCCTGGCCTGGCCTGGCCTGGCCTGGCCTGGCCTGGCCTGGCCTGGCCTGGCCTGGCCTGGCCTGGCCTGGCCTGGCCTGGCCTGGCCTGGCCTGGCCTGGCCTGGCCTGGCCTGGCCTGGCCTGGCCTGGCCTGGCCTGGCCTGGCCTGGCCTGGCCTGGCCTGGCCTGGCCTGGCCTGGCCTGGCCTGGCCTGGCCTGGCCTGGCCTGGCCTGGCCTGGCCTGGCCTGGCCTGGCCTGGCCTGGCCTGGCCTGGCCTGGCCTGGCCTGGCCTGGCCTGGCCTGGCCTGGCCTGGCCTGGCCTGGCCTGGCCTGGCCTGGCCTGGCCTGGCCTGGCCTGGCCTGGCCTGGCCTGGCCTGGCCTGGCCTGGCCTGGCCTGGCCTGGCCTGGCCTGGCCTGGCCTGGCCTGGCCTGGCCTGGCCTGGCCTGGCCTGGCCTGGCCTGGCCTGGCCTGGCCTGGCCTGGCCTGGCCTGGCCTGGCCTGGCCTGGCCTGGCCTGGCCTGGCCTGGCCTGGCCTGGCCTGGCCTGGCCTGGCCTGGCCTGGCCTGGCCTGGCCTGGCCTGGCCTGGCCTGGCCTGGCCTGGCCTGGCCTGGCCTGGCCTGGCCTGGCCTGGCCTGGCCTGGCCTGGCCTGGCCTGGCCTGGCCTGGCCTGGCCTGGCCTGGCCTGGCCTGGCCTGGCCTGGCCTGGCCTGGCCTGGCCTGGCCTGGCCTGGCCTGGCCTGGCCTGGCCTGGCCTGGCCTGGCCTGGCCTGGCCTGGCCTGGCCTGGCCTGGCCTGGCCTGGCCTGGCCTGGCCTGGCCTGGCCTGGCCTGGCCTGGCCTGGCCTGGCCTGGCCTGGCCTGGCCTGGCCTGGCCTGGCCTGGCCTGGCCTGGCCTGGCCTGGCCTGGCCTGGCCTGGCCTGGCCTGGCCTGGCCTGGCCTGGCCTGGCCTGGCCTGGCCTGGCCTGGCCTGGCCTGGCCTGGCCTGGCCTGGCCTGGCCTGGCCTGGCCTGGCCTGGCCTGGCCTGGCCTGGCCTGGCCTGGCCTGGCCTGGCCTGGCCTGGCCTGGCCTGGCCTGGCCTGGCCTGGCCTGGCCTGGCCTGGCCTGGCCTGGCCTGGCCTGGCCTGGCCTGGCCTGGCCTGGCCTGGCCTGGCCTGGCCTGGCCTGGCCTGGCCTGGCCTGGCCTGGCCTGGCCCTGGCCTGGCCTGGCCTGGCCTGGCCTGGCCTGGCCTGGCCTGGCCTGGCCTGGCCTGGCCTGGCCTGGCCTGGCCTGGCCTGGCCTGGCCTGGCCTGGCCTGGCCTGGCCTGGCCTGGCCTGGCCTGGCCTGGCCTGGCCTGGCCTGGCCTGGCCTGGCCTGGCCTGGCCTGGCCTGGCCTGGCCTGGCCTGGCCTGGCCTGGCCTGGCCTGGCCTGGCCTGGCCTGGCCTGGCCTGGCCTGGCCTGGCCTGGCCTGGCCTGGCCTGGCCTGGCCTGGCCTGGCCTGGCCTGGCCTGGCCTGGCCTGGCCTGGCCTGGCCTGGCCTGGCCTGGCCTGGCCTGGCCTGGCCTGGCCTGGCCTGGCCTGGCCTGGCCTGGCCCTGGCCTGGCCTGGCCTGGCCTGGCCTGGCCTGGCCTGGCCTGGCCTGGCCTGGCCTGGCCTGGCCTGGCCTGGCCTGGCCTGGCCTGGCCTGGCCTGGCCTGGCCTGGCCTGGCCTGGCCTGGCCTGGCCTGGCCTGGCCTGGCCTGGCCTGGCCTGGCCTGGCCTGGCCTGGCCTGGCCTGGCCTGGCCTGGCCTGGCCTGGCCTGGCCTGGCCTGGCCTGGCCTGGCCTGGCCTGGCCTGGCCTGGCCTGGCCTGGCCTGGCCTGGCCTGGCCTGGCCTGGCCTGGCCTGGCCTGGCCTGGCCTGGCCTGGCCTGGCCTGGCCTGGCCTGGCCTGGCCTGGCCTGGCCTGGCCTGGCCTGGCCTGGCCCTGGCCTGGCCTGGCCTGGCCTGGCCTGGCCTGGCCTGGCCTGGCCTGGCCTGGCCTGGCCTGGCCTGGCCTGGCCTGGCCTGGCCTGGCCTGGCCTGGCCTGGCCTGGCCTGGCCTGGCCTGGCCTGGCCTGGCCTGGCCTGGCCTGGCCTGGCCTGGCCTGGCCTGGCCTGGCCTGGCCTGGCCTGGCCTGGCCTGGCCTGGCCTGGCCTGGCCTGGCCTGGCCTGGCCTGGCCTGGCCTGGCCTGGCCTGGCCTGGCCTGGCCTGGCCTGGCCTGGCCTGGCCTGGC
The DNA here is from genome assembly GCA_036365155.1 of Meriones psammophilus. Classification (NCBI taxonomy): domain Eukaryota; kingdom Metazoa; phylum Chordata; class Mammalia; order Rodentia; family Muridae; genus Meriones; species Meriones psammophilus. Next base: position 74,278 of record JAEOAE010002075.1, on the reverse strand, counting down.
CTGGCCTGGCCTGGCCTGGCCTGGCCTGGCCTGGCCTGGCCTGGCCTGGCCTGGCCTGGCCTGGCCTGGCCTGGCCTGGCCTGGCCTGGCCTGGCCTGGCCTGGCCTGGCCTGGCCTGGCCTGGCCTGGCCTGGCCTGGCCTGGCCTGGCCTGGCCTGGCCTGGCCTGGCCTGGCCTGGCCTGGCCTGGCCTGGCCTGGCCTGGCCTGGCCTGGCCTGGCCTGGCCTGGCCTGGCCTGGCCTGGCCTGGCCTGGCCTGGCCTGGCCTGGCCTGGCCTGGCCTGGCCTGGCCTGGCCTGGCCTGGCCTGGCCTGGCCTGGCCTGGCCTGGCCTGGCCTGGCCTGGCCTGGCCTGGCCTGGCCTGGCCTGGCCTGGCCTGGCCTGGCCTGGCCTGGCCTGGCCTGGCCTGGCCTGGCCTGGCCTGGCCTGGCCTGGCCTGGCCTGGCCTGGCCTGGCCTGGCCTGGCCTGGCCTGGCCTGGCCTGGCCTGGCCTGGCCTGGCCTGGCCTGGCCTGGCCTGGCCTGGCCTGGCCTGGCCTGGCCTGGCCTGGCCTGGCCTGGCCTGGCCTGGCCTGGCCTGGCCTGGCCTGGCCTGGCCTGGCCTGGCCTGGCCTGGCCTGGCCTGGCCTGGCCTGGCCTGGCCTGGCCTGGCCTGGCCTGGCCTGGCCTGGCCTGGCCTGGCCTGGCCTGGCCTGGCCTGGCCTGGCCTGGCCTGGCCTGGCCTGGCCTGGCCTGGCCTGGCCTGGCCTGGCCTGGCCTGGCCTGGCCTGGCCTGGCCTGGCCTGGCCTGGCCTGGCCTGGCCTGGCCTGGCCTGGCCTGGCCTGGCCTGGCCTGGCCTGGCCTGGCCTGGCCTGGCCTGGCCTGGCCTGGCCTGGCCTGGCCTGGCCTGGCCTGGCCTGGCCTGGCCTGGCCTGGCCTGGCCTGGCCTGGCCTGGCCTGGCCTGGCCTGGCCTGGCCTGGCCTGGCCTGGCCTGGCCTGGCCTGGCCTGGCCTGGCCTGGCCTGGCCTGGCCTGGCCTGGCCTGGCCTGGCCTGGCCTGGCCTGGCCTGGCCTGGCCTGGCCTGGCCTGGCCTGGCCTGGCCTGGCCTGGCCTGGCCTGGCCTGGCCTGGCCTGGCCTGGCCTGGCCTGGCCTGGCCTGGCCTGGCCTGGCCTGGCCTGGCCTGGCCTGGCCTGGCCTGGCCTGGCCTGGCCTGGCCTGGCCTGGCCTGGCCTGGCCTGGCCTGGCCTGGCCTGGCCTGGCCTGGCCTGGCCTGGCCTGGCCTGGCCTGGCCTGGCCTGGCCTGGCCCTGGCCTGGCCTGGCCTGGCCTGGCCTGGCCTGGCCTGGCCTGGCCTGAGCCTGGCCTGGCCTGGCCTGGCCTGGCCTGGCCTGGCTGGCCTGGCCTGGCCTGGCCCTGGCCTGGCCTGGCCTGGCCTGGCCTGGCCTGGCCTGGCCTGGCCTGGCCTGGCCTGGCCTGGCCTGGCCTGGCCTGGCCTGGCCTGGCCTGGCCTGGCCTGGCCTGGCCTGGCCTGGCCTGGCCTGGCCTGGCCTGGCCTGGCCTGGCCTGGCCTGGCCTGGGCCTGGCCTGGCCTGGCCTGGCCTGGCCTGGCCTGGCCTGGCCTGGCCTGGCCTGGCCTGGCCTGGCCTGGCCTGGCCTGGCCTGGCCTGGCCTGGCCTGGCCTGGCCTGGCCTGGCCTGGCCTGGCCTGGCCTGGCCTGGCCTGGCCTGGCCTGGCCTGGCCTGGCCTGGCCTGGCCTGGCCTGGCCTGGCCTGGCCTGGCCTGGCCTGGCCTGGCCTGGCCTGGCCTGGCCTGGCCTGGCCTGGCCTGGCCTGGCCTGGCCTGGCCTGGCCTGGCCTGGCCTGGCCTGGCCTGGCCTGGCCTGGCCTGGCCTGGCCTGGCCTGGCCTGGCCTGGCCTGGCCTGGCCTGGCCTGGCCTGGCCTGGCCTGGCCTGGCCTGGCCTGGCCTGGCCTGGCCTGGCCTGGCCTGGCCTGGCCTGGCCTGGCCTGGCCTGGCCTGGCCTGGCCTGGCCTGGCCTGGCCTGGCCTGGCCTGGCCTGGCCTGGCCTGGCCTGGCCTGGCCTGGCCTGGCCTGGCCTGGCCTGGCCTGGCCTGGCCTGGCCTGGCCTGGCCTGGCCTGGCCTGGCCTGGCCTGGCCTGGCCTGGCCTGGCCTGGCCTGGCCTGGCCTGGCCTGGCCTGGCCTGGCCTGGCCTGGCCTGGCCTGGCCTGGCCTGGCCTGGCCTGGCCTGGCCTGGCCTGGCCTGGCCTGGCCTGGCCTGGCCTGGCCTGGCCTGGCCTGGCCTGGCCTGGCCTGGCCTGGCCTGGCCTGGCCTGGCCTGGCCTGGCCTGGCCTGGCCTGGCCTGGCCTGGCCTGGCCTGGCCTGGCCTGGCCTGGCCTGGCCTGGCCTGGCCTGGCCTGGCCTGGCCTGGCCTGGCCTGGCCTGGCCTGGCCTGGCCTGGCCTGGCCTGGCCTGGCCTGGCCTGGCCTGGCCTGGCCTGGCCTGGCCTGGCCTGGCCTGGCCTGGCCTGGCCTGGCCTGGCCTGGCCTGGCCTGGCCTGGCCTGGCCTGGCCTGGCCTGGCCTGGCCTGGCCTGGCCTGGCCCCCTGGCCTGGCCTGGCCTGGCCTGGCCTGGCCTGGCCTGGCCTGGCCTGGCCTGGCCTGGCCTGGCCTGGCCTGGCCTGGCCTGGCCTGGCCTGGCCTGGCCTGGCCTGGCCTGGCCTGGCCTGGCCTGGCCTGGCCTGGCCTGGCCTGGCCTGGCCTGGCCTGGCCTGGCCTGGCCTGGCCTGGCCTGGCCTGGCCTGGCCTGGCCTGGCCTGGCCTGGCCTGGCCTGGCCTGGCCTGGCCTGGCCTGGCCTGGCCTGGCCTGGCCTGGCCTGGCCTGGCCTGGCCTGGCCTGGCCTGGCCTGGCCTGGCCTGGCCTGGCCTGGCCTGGCCTGGCCTGGCCTGGCCTGGCCTGGCCTGGCCTGGCCTGGCCTGGCCTGGCCTGGCCTGGCCTGGCCTGGCCTGGCCTGGCCTGGCCTGGCCTGGCCTGGCCTGGCCTGGCCTGGCCTGGCCTGGCCTGGCCTGGCCTGGCCTGGCCTGGCCTGGCCTGGCCTGGCCTGGCCTGGCCTGGCCTGGCCTGGCCTGGCCTGGCCTGGCCTGGCCTGGCCTGGCCTGGCCTGGCCTGGCCTGGCCTGGCCTGGCCTGGCCTGGCCTGGCCTGGCCTGGCCTGGCCTGGCCTGGCCTGGCCTGGCCTGGCCTGGCCTGGCCTGGCCTGGCCTGGCCTGGCCTGGCCTGGCCTGGCCTGGCCTGGCCTGGCCTGGCCTGGCCTGGCCTGGCCTGGCCTGGCCTGGCCTGGCCTGGCCTGGCCTGGCCTGGCCTGGCCTGGCCTGGCCTGGCCTGGCCTGGCCTGGCCTGGCCTGGCCTGGCCTGGCCTGGCCTGGCTGGCCTGGCCTGGCCTGGCCTGGCCTGGCCTGGCCTGGCCTGGCCTGGCCTGGCCTGGCCTGGCCTGGCCTGGCCTGGCCTGGCCTGGCCTGGCCTGGCCTGGCCTGGCCTGGCCCTGGCCTGGCCTGGCCTGGCCTGGCCTGGCCTGGCCTGGCCTGGCCTGGCCTGGCCTGGCCTGGCCTGGCCTGGCCTGGCCTGGCCTGGCCTGGCCTGGCCTGGCCTGGCCTGGCCTGGCCTGGCCTGGCCTGGCCTGGCCTGGCCTGGCCTGGCCTGGCCTGGCCTGGCCTGGCCTGGCCTGGCCTGGCTGGCCTGGCCTGGCCTGGCCTGGCCTGGCCTGGCCTGGCCTGGCCTGGCCTGGCCTGGCCTGGCCTGGCCTGGCCTGGCCTGGCCTGGCCTGGCCTGGCCTGGCCTGGCCTGGCCTGGCCTGGCCTGGCCTGGCCTGGCCTGGCCTGGCCTGGCCTGGCCTGGCCTGGCCTGGCCTGGCCTGGCCTGGCCTGGCCTGGCCTGGCCTGGCCTGGCCTGGCCTGGCCTGGCCTGGCCTGGCCTGGCCTGGCCTGGCCTGGCCTGGCCTGGCCTGGCCTGGCCTGGCCTGGCCTGGCCTGGCCTGGCCTGGCCTGGCCTGGCCTGGCCTGGCCTGGCCTGGCCTGGCCTGGCCTGGCCTGGCCTGGCCTGGCCTGGCCTGGCCTGGCCTGGCCTGGCCTGGCCTGGCCTGGCCTGGCCTGGCCTGGCCTGGCCTGGCCTGGCCTGGCCTGGCCTGGCCTGGCCTGGCCTGGCCTGGCCTGGCCTGGCCTGGCCTGGCCTGGCCTGGCCTGGCCTGGCCTGGCCTGGCCTGGCCTGGCCTGGCCTGGCCTGGCCTGGCCTGGCCTGGCCTGGCCTGGCCTGGCCTGGCCTGGCCTGGCCTGGCCTGGCCTGGCCTGGCCTGGCCTGGCCTGGCCTGGCCTGGCCTGGCCTGGCCTGGCCTGGCCTGGCCTGGCCTGGCCTGGCCTGGCCTGGCCTGGCCTGGCCTGGCCTGGCCTGGCCTGGCCTGGCCTGGCCTGGCCTGGCCTGGCCTGGCCTGGCCCCTGGCCTGGCCTGGCCTGGCCTGGCCTGGCCTGGCCTGGCCTGGCCTGGCCTGGCCTGGCCTGGCCTGGCCTGGCCTGGCCTGGCCTGGCCTGGCCTGGCCTGGCCTGGCCTGGCCTGGCCTGGCCTGGCCTGGCCTGGCCTGGCCTGGCCTGGCCTGGCCTGGCCTGGCCTGGCCTGGCCTGGCCTGGCCTGGCCTGGCCTGGCCTGGCCTGGCCTGGCCTGGCCTGGCCTGGCCTGGCCTGGCCTGGCCTGGCCTGGCCTGGCCTGGCCTGGCCTGGCCTGGCCTGGCCTGGCCTGGCCTGGCCTGGCCTGGCCTGGCCTGGCCTGGCCTGGCCTGGCCTGGCCTGGCCTGGCCTGGCCTGGCCTGGCCTGGCCTGGCCTGGCCTGGCCTGGCCTGGCCTGGCCTGGCCCTGGCCTGGCCTGGCCTGGCCTGGCCTGGCCTGGCCTGGCCTGGCCTGGCCTGGCCTGGCCTGGCCTGGCCTGGCCTGGCCTGGCCTGGCCTGGCCTGGCCTGGCCTGGCCTGGCCTGGCCTGGCCTGGCCTGGCCTGGCCTGGCCTGGCCTGGCCTGGCCTGGCCTGGCCTGGCCTGGCCTGGCCTGGCCTGGCCTGGCCTGGCCTGGCCTGGCCTGGCCTGGCCTGGCCTGGCCTGGCCTGGCCTGGCCTGGCCTGGCCTGGCCTGGCCTGGCCTGGCCTGGCCTGGCCTGGCCTGGCCTGGCCTGGCCTGGCCTGGCCTGGCCTGGCCTGGCCTGGCCTGGCCTGGCCTGGCCTGGCCTGGCCTGGCCTGGCCTGGCCTGGCCTGGCCTGGCCTGGCCTGGCCTGGCCTGGCCTGGCCTGGCCTGGCCTGGCCTGGCCTGGCCTGGCCTGGCCTGGCCTGGCCTGGCCTGGCCTGGCCTGGCCTGGCCTGGCCTGGCCTGGCCTGGCCTGGCCTGGCCTGGCCTGGCCTGGCCTGGCCTGGCTGGCCTGGCCTGGCCTGGCCTGGCCTGGCCTGGCCTGGCCTGGCCTGGCCTGGCCTGGCCTGGCCTGGCCTGGCCTGGCCTGGCCTGGCCTGGCCTGGCCTGGCCTGGCCTGGCCTGGCCTGGCCTGGCCTGGCCTGGCCTGGCCTGGCCTGGCCTGGCCTGGCCTGGCCTGGCCTGGCCTGGCCTGGCCTGGCCTGGCCTGGCCTGGCCTGGCCTGGCCTGGCCTGGCCTGGCCTGGCCTGGCCTGGCCTGGCCTGGCCTGGCCTGGCCTGGCCTGGCCTGGCCTGGCCTGGCCTGGCCTGGCCTGGCCTGGCCTGGCCTGGCCTGGCCTGGCCTGGCCTGGCCTGGCCTGGCCTGGCCTGGCCTGGCCTGGCCTGGCCTGGCCTGGCCTGGCCTGGCCTGGCCTGGCCTGGCCTGGCCTGGCCTGGCCTGGCCTGGCCTGGCCTGGCCTGGCCTGGCCTGGCCTGGCCTGGCCTGGCCTGGCCTGGCCTGGCCTGGCCTGGCCCTGGCCTGGCCTGGCCTGGCCTGGCCTGGCCTGGCCTGGCCTGGCCTGGCCTGGCCTGGCCTGGCCTGGCCTGGCCTGGCCTGGCCTGGCCTGGCCTGGCCTGCCTGGCCTGGCCTGGCCTGGCCTGGCCTGGCCTGGCCTGGCCTGGCCTGGCCTGGCCTGGCCTGGCCTGGCCTGGCCTGGCCTGGCCTGGCCTGGCCTGGCCTGGCCTGGCCTGGCCTGGCCTGGCCTGGCCTGGCCTGGCCTGGCCTGGCCTGGCCTGGCCTGGCCTGGCCTGGCCTGGCCTGGCCTGGCCTGGCCTGGCCTGGCCCTGGCCTGGCCTGGCCTGGCCTGGCCTGGCCTGGCCTGGCCTGGCCTGGCCTGGCCTGGCCTGGCCTGGCCTGGCCTGGCCTGGCCTGGCCTGGCCTGGCCTGGCCTGGCCTGGCCTGGCCTGGCCTGGCCTGGCCTGGCCTGGCCTGGCCTGGCCTGGCCTGGCCTGGCCTGGCCTGGCCTGGCCTGGCCTGGCCTGGCCTGGCCTGGCCTGGCCTGGCCTGGCCTGGCCTGGCCTGGCCTGGCCTGGCCTGGCCTGGCCTGGCCTGGCCTGGCCTGGCCTGGCCTGGCCTGGCCTGGCCTGGCCTGGCCTGGCCTGGCCTGGCCTGGCCTGGCCTGGCCTGGCCTGGCCTGGCCTGGCCTGGCCTGGCCTGGCCTGGCCTGGCCTGGCCTGGCCTGGCCTGGCCTGGCCTGGCCTGGCCTGGCCTGGCCTGGCCTGGCCTGGCCTGGCCTGGCCTGGCCTGGCCTGGCCTGGCCTGGCCTGGCCTGGCCTGGCCTGGCCTGGCCTGGCCTGGCCTGGCCTGGCCTGGCCTGGCCTGGCCTGGCCTGGCCTGGCCTGGCCTGGCCTGGCCTGGCCTGGCCTGGCCTGGCCTGGCCTGGCCTGGCCTGGCCTGGCCTGGCCTGGCCTGGCCTGGCCTGGCCTGGCCTGGCCTGGCCTGGCCTGGCCTGGCCTGGCCTGGCCTGGCCTGGCCTGGCCTGGCCTGGCCTGGCCTGGCCTGGCCTGGCCTGGCCTGGCCTGGCCTGGCCTGGCCTGGCCTGGCCTGGCCTGGCCTGGCCTGGCCTGGCCTGGCCTGGCCTGGCCTGGCCTGGCCTGGCCTGGCCTGGCCTGGCCTGGCCTGGCCTGGCCTGGCCTGGCCTGGCCTGGCCTGGCCTGGCCTGGCCTGGCCTGGCCTGGCCTGGCCTGGCCTGGCCTGGCCTGGCCTGGCCTGGCCTGGCCTGGCCTGGCCTGGCCTGGCCTGGCCTGGCCTGGCCTGGCCTGGCCTGGCCTGGCCTGGCCTGGCCTGGCCTGGCCTGGCCTGGCCTGGCCTGGCCTGGCCTGGCCTGGCCTGGCCTGGCCTGGCCTGGCCTGGCCTGGCCTGGCCTGGCCTGGCCTGGCCTGGCCTGGCCTGGCCTGGCCTGGCCTGGCCTGGCCTGGCCTGGCCTGGCCTGGCCTGGCCTGGCCTGGCCTGGCCTGGCCTGGCCTGGCCTGGCCTGGCCTGGCCTGGCCTGGCCTGGCCTGGCCTGGCCTGGCCTGGCCTGGCCTGGCCTGGCCTGGCCTGGCCTGGCCTGGCCTGGCCTGGCCTGGCCTGGCCTGGCCTGGCCTGGCCTGGCCTGGCCTGGCCTGGCCTGGCCTGGCCTGGCCTGGCCTGGCCTGGCCTGGCCTGGCCTGGCCTGGCCTGGCCTGGCCTGGCCTGGCCTGGCCTGGCCTGGCCTGGCCTGGCCTGGCCTGGCCTGGCCTGGCCTGGCCTGGCCTGGCCTGGCCTGGCCTGGCCTGGCCTGGCCTGGCCTGGCCTGGCCTGGCCTGGCCTGGCCTGGCCTGGCCTGGCCTGGCCTGGCCTGGCCTGGCCTGGCCTGGCCTGGCCTGGCCTGGCCTGGCCTGGCCTGGCCTGGCCTGGCCTGGCCTGGCCTGGCCTGGCCTGGCCTGGCCTGGCCTGGCCTGGCCTGGCCTGGCCTGGCCTGGCCTGGCCTGGCCTGGCCTGGCCTGGCCTGGCCTGGCCTGGCCTGGCCTGGCCTGGCCTGGCCTGGCCTGGCCTGGCCTGGCCTGGCCTGGCCTGGCCTGGCCTGGCCTGGCCTGGCCTGGCCTGGCCTGGCCTGGCCTGGCCTGGCCTGGCCTGGCCTGGCCTGGCCTGGCCTGGCCTGGCCTGGCCTGGCCTGGCCTGGCCTGGCCTGGCCTGGCCTGGCCTGGCCTGGCCTGGCCTGGCCTGGCCTGGCCTGGCCTGGCCTGGCCTGGCCTGGCCTGGCCTGGCCTGGCCTGGCCTGGCCTGGCCTGGCCTGGCCTGGCCTGGCCTGGCCTGGCCTGGCCTGGCCTGGCCTGGCCTGGCCTGGCCTGGCCTGGCCTGGCCTGGCCTGGCCTGGCCCTGGCCTGGCCTGGCCTGGCCTGCCCTGGCCTGGCCTGGCCTGGCCTGGCCTGGCCTGGCCTGGCCTGGCCTGGCCTGGCCTGGGCCTGGCCTGGCCTGGCCTGGCCTGGCCTGGCCTGGCCTGGCCTGGCCTGGCCTGGCCTGGCCTGGCCTGGCCTGGCCTGGCCTGGCCTGGCCTGGCCTGGCCTGGCCTGGCCTGGCCTGGCCTGGCCTGGCCTGGCCTGGCCTGGCCTGGCCTGGCCTGGCCTGGCCTGGCCTGGCCTGGCCTGGCCTGGCCTGGCCTGGCCTGGCCTGGCCTGGCCTGGCCTGGCCTGGCCTGGCCTGGCCTGGCCTGGCCTGGCCTGGCCTGGCCTGGCCTGGCCTGGCCTGGCCTGGCCTGGCCTGGCCTGGCCTGGCCTGGCCTGGCCTGGCCTGGCCTGGCCTGGCCTGGCCTGGCCTGGCCTGGCCTGGCCTGGCCTGGCCTGGCCTGGCCTGGCCTGGCCTGGCCTGGCCTGGCCTGGCCTGGCCTGGCCTGGCCTGGCCTGGCCTGGCCTGGCCTGGCCTGGCCTGGCCTGGCCTGGCCTGGCCTGGCCTGGCCTGGCCTGGCCTGGCCTGGCCTGGCCTGGCCTGGCCTGGCCTGGCCTGGCCTGGCCTGGCCTGGCCTGGCCTGGCCTGGCCTGGCCTGGCCTGGCCCTGGCCTGGCCTGGCCTGGCCTGGCCTGGCCTGGCCTGGCCTGGCCTGGCCTGGCCTGGCCTGGCCCTGGCCTGGCCTGGCCTGGCCTGGCCTGGCCTGGCCTGGCCTGGCCTGGCCTGGCCTGGCCTGGCCTGGCCTGGCCTGGCCTGGCCTGGCCTGGCCTGGCCTGGCCTGGCCTGGCCTGGCCTGGCCTGGCCTGGCCTGGCCTGGCCTGGCCTGGCCTGGCCTGGCCTGGCCTGGCCTGGCCTGGCCTGGCCTGGCCTGGCCTGGCCTGGCCTGGCCTGGCCTGGCCTGGCCTGGCCTGGCCTGGCCTGGCCTGGCCTGGCCTGGCCTGGCCTGGCCTGGCCTGGCCTGGCCTGGCCTGGCCTGGCCTGGCCTGGCCTGGCCTGGCCTGGCCTGGCCTGGCCTGGCCTGGCCTGGCCTGGCCTGGCCTGGCCTGGCCTGGCCTGGCCTGGCCTGGCCTGGCCTGGCCTGGCCTGGCCTGGCCTGGCTGGCCTGGCCTGGCCTGGCCTGGCCTGGCCTGGCCCTGGCCTGGCCTGGCCTGGCCTGGCCTGGCCTGGCCTGGCCTGGCCTGGCCTGGCCTGGCCCTGGCCTGGCCTGGCCTGGCCTGGCCTGGCCTGGCCTGGCCTGGCCTGGCCTGGCCTGGCCTGGCCTGGCCTGGCCTGGCCTGGCCTGGCCTGGCCTGGCCTGGCCTGGCCTGGCCTGGCCTGGCCTGGCCTGGCCTGGCCTGGCCTGGCCTGGCCTGGCCTGGCCTGGCCTGGCCTGGCCTGGCCTGGCCTGGCCTGGCCTGGCCTGGCCTGGCCTGGCCTGGCCTGGCCTGGCCTGGCCTGGCCTGGCCTGGCCTGGCCTGGCCTGGCCTGGCCTGGCCTGGCCTGGCCTGGCCTGGCCTGGCCTGGCCTGGCCTGGCCTGGCCTGGCCTGGCCTGGCCTGGCCTGGCCTGGCCTGGCCTGGCCTGGCCTGGCCTGGCCTGGCCTGGCCTGGCCTGGCCTGGCCTGGCCTGGCCTGGCCTGGCCTGGCCTGGCCTGGCCTGGCCTGGCCTGGCCTGGCCTGGCCTGGCCTGCCTGCCTGGCCTGGCCTGGCCTGGCCTGGCCTGGCCTGGCCTGGCCTGGCCTGGCCTGGCCTGGCCTGGCCTGGCCTGGCCTGGCCTGGCCTGCCCTGGCCTGGCCTGGCCTGGCCTGGCCTGGCCTGGCCTGGCCTGGCCTGGCCTGGCCTGGCCTGGCCTGGCCTGGCCTGGCCTGGCCTGGCCTGGCCTGGCCTGGCCTGGCCTGGCCTGGCCTGGCCTGGCCTGGCCTGGCCTGGCCTGGCCCTGGCCTGGCCTGGCCTGGCCTGGCCTGGCCTGGCCTGGCCTGGCCTGGCCTGGCCTGGCCTGGCCTGGCCTGGCCTGGCCTGGCCTGGCCTGGCCTGGCCTGGCCTGGCCTGGCCTGGCCTGGCCTGGCCTGGCCTGGCCTGGCCTGGCCTGGCCTGGCCTGGCCTGGCCTGGCCTGGCCTGGCCTGGCCTGGCCTGGCCTGGCCTGGCCTGGCCTGGCCTGGCCTGGCCTGGCCTGGCCTGGCCTGGCCTGGCCTGGCCTGGCCTGGCCTGGCCTGGCCTGGCCTGGCCTGGCCTGGCCTGGCCTGGCCTGGCCTGGCCTGGCCTGGCCTGGCCTGGCCTGGCCTGGCCTGGCCTGGCCTGGCCTGGCCTGGCCTGGCCTGGCCTGGCCTGGCCTGGCCTGGCCTGGCCTGGCCTGGCCTGGCCTGGCCTGGCCTGGCCTGGCCTGGCCTGGCCTGGCCTGGCCTGGCCTGGCCTGGCCTGGCCTGGCCTGGCCTGGCCTGGCCTGGCCTGGCCTGGCCTGGCCTGGCCTGGCCTGGCCTGGCCTGGCCTGGCCTGGCCTGGCCTGGCCTGGCCTGGCCTGGCCTGGCCTGGCCTGGCCTGGCCTGGCCTGGCCTGGCCTGGCCTGGCCTGGCCTGGCCTGGCCTGGCCTGGCCTGGCCTGGCCTGGCCTGGCCTGGCCTGGCCTGGCCTGGCCTGGCCTGGCCTGGCCTGGCCTGGCCTGGCCTGGCCTGGCCTGGCCTGGCCTGGCCTGGCCTGGCCTGGCCTGGCCTGGCCTGGCCTGGCCTGGCCTGGCCTGGCCTGGCCTGGCCTGGCCTGGCCTGGCCTGGCCTGGCCTGGCCTGGCCTGGCCTGGCCTGGCCTGGCCTGGCCTGGCCTGGCCTGGCCTGGCCTGGCCTGGCCTGGCCTGGCCTGGCCTGGCCTGGCCTGGCCTGGCCTGGCCTGGCCTGGCCTGGCCTGGCCTGGCCTGGCCTGGCCTGGCCTGGCCTGGCCTGGCCTGGCCTGGCCTGGCCTGGCCTGGCCTGGCCTGGCCTGGCTGGCCTGGCCTGGCCTGGCCTGGCCTGGCCTGGCCTGGCCTGGCCTGGCCTGGCCTGGCCTGGCCTGGCCTGGCCTGGCCTGGCCTGGCCTGGCCTGGCCTGGCCTGGCCTGGCCTGGCCTGGCCTGGCCTGGCCTGGCCTGGCCTGGCCTGGCCTGGCCTGGCCTGGCCTGGCCTGGCCTGGCCTGGCCTGGCCTGGCCTGGCCTGGCCTGGCCTGGCCTGGCCTGGCCTGGCCTGGCCTGGCCTGGCCCCTGGCCTGGCCTGGCCTGGCCTGGCCTGGCCTGGCCTGGCCTGGCCTGGCCTGGCCTGGCCTGGCCTGGCCTGGCCTGGCCTGGCCTGGCCTGGCCTGGCCTGGCCTGGCCTGGCCTGGCCTGGCCTGGCCTGGCCTGGCCTGGCCTGGCCTGGCCTGGCCTGGCCTGGCCTGGCCTGGCCTGGCCTGGCCTGGCCTGGCCTGGCCTGGCCTGGCCTGGCCTGGC
>JAEOAE010002075.1:0-60000 GCA_036365155.1 Meriones psammophilus | reverse complement strand
GGACAGTCAAGGCCATTCGGTGGCTGATCTCCACTGCTTAGGGCCTAATAGGCCCAAGGACATGATCAAATGGAAGGATGTCTTAACTGGTCAATGGAAAGGCCCGGATCCTATCTTAATAAGATCCAGGGGAGCTGTCTGTGTTTTCCCACAGGAAGAAAACAATCCATTCTGGGTACCGGAGCGCCTCACGTGAAAGCTGGTGACAGCTGAAGATGATCTTTCCACAGATACACCTGCTACCACTTGAAGAGTCAAGGGCGGCGGGGATGACCACTAATTCTACTCCAGTGGATTCGTCGCCCACAGATGTCTTATTACCCTGGGTTTCTTCTGCCTTTTCTTACTTTAAGATTGGGTGGGGGTTGGAATGTTTGGTGCAGCATTATGTTGTGGCTTAGTGTTTTTACTCTGGTTGTTCTGCAAACTCAATACCCAACATAAACGTGACTAGGTCGCGATCGCGCAAACACTTGTGGCCTTGAAACAAGGATCATCTCCCAAATTTGGTTATCCATGTTAAAAAATTAAAACAGACTGTGACACTCAGTCGATGCACCTCAGGGGTTTTACCCATTGCACTGAGTCGATGAGTGATCCAAGTCAATGTTGCCTTTACCTAAGCGGCTGTGGTACCTAGATAGGAGGATGACAGCCCTTGCACTCCCTGGAATTTTATTCCATTGCACGGGAATGGGTGTCACCTCCTTTTTTAATCTTCTCCCTTAGCCCCTGCACCGAGAGGACTTGTCTCCATTGCACCTGCTGGGGTAAGGACTTAATCTAAAGCTCTTGATCGCTTACTCCCCAAGGAAGGAGCTCGCTTGATCGAGCTTAGGGCTCTCTTGTGCCACGCTTATAGGCTTTAAGGCAGTTTTCATTGATTAAAACAAAAGGGGGATGTGGAGAGCTGAGACTCAGACGACACTAGGTGGCGCTGACATTTTGCCCTCAAAACTGTAAAAAAAAACCTCCAGTACGCATGCGCGGGTTGCGCAAATTGGGTAAGCACACTAAGCACGCTGGGCCCGAGTCATCAGGCGGGGTAAAGAGTGAGCAGCCCTGACGGCCCTGGCCCTGGCAGCCCTTGCGGCCCTCTCCCTGGCCTGGCCCTGGCCCTGGCCCTGGCAGACCTGGCCCTGGCCCTGGCCCTTGACCCTTGACCCTAACCTTTGACCCCCTAACCCTAACCCCTAATCCTAACCCCTAACCCCTAACCCTAACCCTAACCCTGACAGCCCTGACCCTGACCCTGACAGCACTGACCCTGACACTGACAGCCCTGGCCCTGACCCTGACAGCCCTGGCCCTGGCCCTGACAGCCCTGGCCCTGGCCCTGGCAGCCCTGGCCCTGGCCCTGGCAGCTCTGGTCCTGGCCCTGACCCTGACCCTGGCCCTGACCCTTGACCCTAACCCTTGACCCCCTAACCCTAACCCTAACCCCTAACTCTAACCCTAGCCCTAGCCCGCTAGCCATAGCCCGCTAGCCCAACCCCTTGCCCTAGCCCCCTAGCCCTAGCCCTAGCCCCCTAGCCCTAGCCTCATAGCCCCCTAGCCCCCTTGCCCCCCTAGCCCTAGCCCCCTAGTCCTAGCCCTAGTCCTAGCCCCCTAGCACTAGACCCCTAGCCCCACCCCTAGCCCCCTAGCTCTAGCCCCCTAGCCCTAGCCCTCGCCCCCTAGCGCTAGTCCTATTCCTAGCCCCAGCCCTAGCCCCCTAGCCCCTTGCCCCAGCCCTAGCCTCCTAGCCGCCTAGCTCCAGCCCTAGCCTCCAGCACCAGCACCAGCACCAGCCCTAGCCCTAGCCTAGCCCTAGCCCTAGCCCTAACCCTGACCCTGACCTGACCCTGACCCTGACCTGACCTGACCTGACCCTGACCCTAACCCTAACCTAACCCTAACCCTAACCTGGCCTAACCCTAACCCCCCTAACCCTAACCTAACCCTAACCCTAACCCTAACCCTAACCCTAACCCTAACCCTAACCCCCTAACCCTAACCATAACCCTGACTTTAACCCCTCATCCTAACCCTAACCCTAACCCCTAACCCTAACCCTAAACCCCTAACACTAACCCTGACCCTGACCCTGACCCTGACCCTGACACTGACACTGACCTAACCTAACCTAACCATAACCCTAACCCTAAACCTAAACCCTAAACCCTAACCTAAATTCTAACCTTAACCATAAACCTAACCCTAACCCCTAACCCCCTGACCTAACCCTAACCCCTAACCCTGACAGACCTGGCCCTGACCCTGACAGCCCTGGCCCTGGCCCTGACAGCCCTGGCCCTGGCCCTGACAGCCCTGGCCCTGGCCCTGACAGCCCTGGCCCTGGCTGTGACAGTTCTGGCCCTGATCCTGACAGCCCTGGCCCTGACTCTGACAGCCCTGGCCCTGGAAGCCCTGGCCATGGCCCTGATAGCCCTGACAGCCCTGGCCCTGGCAGCCCCTGCGGCCCTCTCCCTGGCCCTTGCCCTGGCCCTGGCAGCCCTGGCCCTGGCCCTGGCCCTTGACCCTTGACCCTAACCTTTGATCCCCTAACCCTAACCCCTAACCCTATCCCCTAACCCCTAACCCTAACCCTAACCCTGACAGCCCTGACCCTGACCCTGACAGCCCTGGCCCTGGCCCTGACAGCCCTGGCCCTGGCCCAGGCAGCCCTGGTCCTGGCCCTGGCTGCCCTGACCCTGGAACTTGTGGCCCTGGTCCTGGCCCTGACCCTGGCCCTGACCCTTGACCCTAACCCTTGACTCCCTAACCCTAACCCTAACCCCTAACTCTAACCCTAGCCCTAGCCCCCTAGCCCTAGCCCGCTAGCCCAACCCCCTTGCCCTAGCCCCCTAGCCCTAGCCCCCTATCCCTAGCCTCCTAGGTTTTCAGTTAGGGTTAGTCTTAAGGTTATGCCTAGTATTAAGGTTGTGCTAGTGTTAGTGTTAGGCATAGGGTTAGGTTTTAATATTAGGGTTGTGGTAGCTTTAGGGATAGTGTTATACTTAGGGTTTTGCTAGGGTTAGAGTTATGGTCAAGGTTGTGATAAGGGTAGGCATAGGATTAGGTTGTAATATTAGCTTGTGCTGGGGTTAGTGACAACGTTATTGCTATGGTTTTGCTAGGGTTAGAGTTATGGTTAGGGTTGTGATTGGGTTAGGATTATTGATGTGCTACTGTTAGGATTAGGGTTTGGGTTCTGTTAGGGTTAGGGTTATTCTTAGGATTATGCAGGGATTAGGGTGAGGGATTGGTTTAGGGTTAGGTTTGGGGTTTTGGTAGTTTTAGGGTTAGGGGTGTACTGGGGTACAGGTTAGGGTTAGGGTTTTGCTTGGGTTAGGATTAAGGTTAGGGTTAGGCTTAGGGTTGTGCTAGAATTAGAGTTAGGATTAAGGTTGTGCTAGGGTTAAACTTAGGGTTAGTGTTAGGGTTATGGTTGTGCTGGGTTTAATATTAGGGCTAGGGTTAGTGTCAACGTTAGGGTTGTTCTAGCGTTAGGATTAGGAGTTTGCTAGGGTCAGGGTTAGGGTTGTGCTAGGGTTAGATTTAAGATTTTGGTTATGGTTAATTTTGTGCTAGGGTTAGGGTTAGTTTTAGGGTTATGCTAGGGTTAGGTTTAGTTTTAGGGTTGTGCAAGTGTTAGCGATAGATTTAGGTGTTAGGGTTTGGTTAAAGGTTAGGGTTAGGGTTGTGCTAGAGTTAGCATTAGGGTTAGGATTAATGTGCTAGTTTAGGGTTATGCTATGGTTAGGGTTAGGGTTTATTCTTAAAGTTGTGCTAAGGTTAGGGTTAGTGTTGTTTTATAGTTGGGGTTAGGATCATTCTAGGTTTAGGGTTAGGGTTGTGCTAGGGTCAGGGGTAAGATTAGGTTTAGTGTTAGGTTAATGCTGGGGCTAAATTTAGGTTTATTCTCTGTTCAGGGATAGCATTATGGTTAGGGTTGTGCTACATTTTGGGTTAGTATTAGAGTTAGGATTGTGCTATGGTTAGGTTTAAGGTAAAGTTTAGGATTAGGGTTAAGGTTATTGTTAGTGTTAAGGTTAGGGTTGGGCTAGGGTTAGTGTTAGGTTTAGGGTTAGGGTTAGGGTTGTGCTAGGTTCAGTATTAGGGTTTGGATTGTGCTACTGTTAGTGTTATGGATAGGGTTGTGTTAGAGTTAGAGTTAAGCTTAGTGATAGGAATATGTTTGTGCTAGGGTTAGAGTTAGGGTTCATCTTTGGGTTGTGGTAAGGTTGGGTTTAGGTTGGGTTACAGATAGGATTAGTGTTAATGTTGTGATAGCTTTAGGGTTATGGTTGGTATGTTTAAGGATTGTGTTTGTTCTAGGATTAGGGTTTGGGTAAGTGTTGTGCTAGGTTTAGGGTTAGGGTTAGGGTTGTGCTATGTTCAAGGTTAGGGTTTGGGTTAGCTTTGTGCTAAGGTAAGTTTTAGGGTTAGGTTTAGGGTTAGGGTTAGGGCTTAGGGCCAGGGTGAGGGTCAGGGTCAGGTTTAGGGGTTAGTCAGTGTCAGGGTTAGTTTACCGTTACGGTTAAGGTCAGGGTCAGTGGTAGGTTTAGGGTTAGGATCAGGGTCAGTGTCAGGGTTAATGGTTAGGGTCATGTTCAGTGTTCGGGTCAGGCTCAGGGTCAGGGTCAGGTTCAGGTGTAGGGATAGAGGTAAGTGTAGGTTACATATAGGGTTACGGGTAGGGTTAGCTTTAGGGTTAGGGTTAGTGTTCTGCTACGGTTCACGGTTTTGCTGGTTTTAGGGCTATGGTTATGGTTAGGGTTAGGGTTGTGCTATGGTTAGGGTTAAGGTTAGCTTTAGGGTTATGTTAGGGTTAGAGTTAAGGTTGTTCTAGGTGTAAGGTTATGGTTGGGTTAGTGTTGTGATAGGGTTAGTGTTACCTTTAAAGTTAGATTTAGGTATAAGGTAAAGGGTTAGGTTGGGGGTTAGGGTTGTGCTAGGGTAAGGGTTAGGGTTATGGTTGTGCTGGGTTTAGGATATACGATAAAGAATAAATATAGAATAAATAAAACTAACTAAATACATAGTCTTTCCGACATAGGCGTTGTTCCTGCACAATCTGTGAGTCCACATTTCATTTATTTTTATTTTTATTTTTATTTTTTTCTGGTTTGGTTTTTTAGTTTGCATGTAGTGGCTGTCCTGCCACTTGCTCTGGAGACCAGTTTGGCCTTGAAACAAGAAAAAGCCTGCTTCTGCTTTTTTTTGTTTTGTTTTTTTGTTTTTGGTTTTTATTTCCTGACCCCATTCCCAAAACCTGGTTCTGTGCAATGGTACTGAACCAGTTTGCTGTGAGCCTTCTTGTCTCTCCCTCTAGCTTGTTGCTGAATTGTTCTTCCTTGGTTGTTTTTTTTTTTAATATTATATTTTATTTTTTTTAATATTAATCACAGGTTATTTACTTTGTATCCCAGCCGTAGCCCCCTCCCTCATTTCTTGGTTGATTTTGACTGTATTATTCATATTGTGTGTGTGTTTGTTTTGCCCTCATCTGCCTGGCTTCTTGCCAGTATCCTTACAGCCCCAGTGTGTAAGTTTCCCATTTAGAGTTAGAATTTGTTCAGAGAGATAGGTAATGTGCAGGCCTGTACTGCCACCACCAGCACAGACTCTAATTCATTGTGTTTTGTGTGTGTGTGTGTGTGTGTGTGTGTGTGTGTGTGTGTGTGTGTTTGTGTGTTTGCCTGCTTTATTTATTTATCCATTCACCCATTTATTTATTTGTTGCTTTGGTTTGTTTCTGTTTTTGTTTTGTTTGTTTGTTTCTAGCCTTGGTAGCCTTGGTTTTGTAGACCAGGATGGCATGGAACTGAAAGAGATCCACTTGCCTCTCTCTGACTCCCCGAGACCTGGGAAGACAGTCATGCTTCACCATGCCCGGCCTATGTTTTAATTTTATTTCTTGTTTTGTTGACACAAGTTTTTTGAGACGATGTCTCTCTGTATTGGCTGTCTTTCACACCGAGTAGATACCTCTGCACAGTTTTTCTCACCCCTTGGAAACTTCTCTAGTTCTTTCTGAGTTTGTTTACTTATTGGTTTTTATTTCACTTGTGTTGGTATGAGGGTGTCAGAAGACCTGGAACTGAAGGTCCTGAGCTGCCATGTGTGTGTTGGGAGTTGAGTGTGGGATCTTGAGAAGACCAGACCATTTGCTCTTAACCACTGAGGCACTTCTACAGCAGCCAAATTTATTTATTTATCTATCTATTTATCCATTTATTATTTGTTTGGTTATTTATTATCTAGTTATTTATTTATTTGAGACAAACTCTCCACATCATCTCTCTCTGTATGTCTCTGAGAAACAGAGAGCTAGCTATATTTTAAAATTAAGTAAGTGAATGAGAAATCAAAAACAAACAAGCTTTGGTTTTGTGTCTGTTTGTTTGATTTGTTTTGTTTTGTTTTAGTTTATTTTTTCTCCAGATAGGGGTGGCTGCCCTGCCACTCACTCTGGAGACCAGTCTGGCCTTGAAACAAAGAGAAGGCCTGCTTCTGCTTTTGTTGTTGTTGTTGCTGTTGCTGCTGCTGCTGTTTTTGTTTCATGCATTTTGTTTGCTTGTTTGTTTTATTCTATGCAGTCAAGCAAGGGTTGAGGGGAGAAGAAAAAGAAAGACACACATCACACACAGAGATTCTCTCTCTCTCTCTCTCTCTCTCTCTCTCTCTGAAACACATACCACAGAGGTGAGAGAGAGATATTTTTTGTAAATTGCACTAAATATATGATAAAGAATAAATATAGAACAAAGAATATAAACCAGAAGAAGAAAAACAAAATGCCTTCCTGGAATTAAGAAATACAAGGAAGCCAAGCTGGGTGTGATGCTGCATTCCTTTAGGCCCAGCACCCTGAAGAAGGCAGAGGCAGGCAGATCCCTGGGTTTTAATCCTGCTTTGCCCATGGTATTCTTTCTCGGGAAACCTTGTTTCAACTAACAAAAAAACAAAACAAAAAAACAAAAACAAAAACAAAAAACCATCAACAAAAAACCTAGATACTAACCTGTACTTAGTTCACAACACTGTCTTTTCTTACTTTGGAGACACCTTTATGTGCTCTTCTCAACTATGGTAGATATAGCATTGTTCTGTTTTCTTCTCATCTTAGTTCAGAAACACTGTTTCAGTTTTTCCTGTACTTCTCAATGCTGTATTTTTTGTTTGGGTTCTTATCATGTAAATATGTATATATGCTTTTCTCTACTACCCTAGATATATCACTGTTCTGTTTTCTTCTCAACTTAGTTCAATAACATTGTTACCTGTTTTCATGTACTTCGTTCACAATGCTGTGCTTTGCCTTCTGTTGTTAACTTGGAGATACTTTTATGTGTTGTTCTGGACTATGCCAGATATATCACTTTTTCTTTACTTCTCAACATAGGTCAGAAAAACTTTTTAATGTTTTCATGAACTTAGTTTACAACGCTGTGCTGTCCTTTCTGTTCTTACCTTGGAGGCATGTTCATGTGCTCTTCTGTACTACGCTAGATATAGCACTTTTCTGTTTTCTTTCGTGTACTTAGTTCACAATGCTTTGCTTTGCCTTTCTGTTCTTACCTGGGAAACCCGTTCATGTGCTCTTCTCTACTAAGCTAGTTATATCACTTTTCTTTTTTCTTCTCCACTTAGTTCAGTAACATTGTTACATGTTTTCGTGTACTTAGTTCACAACGCTGTGCTTTGCCTTTTTGTTCTTAACTTTTTGATACGTTTATGTGTTCTTCTGTACTATGCCAGATATATCACTTTTCTGTGTTCTTCTCAACTTAGTTCAGAAACACTGTTACATATTTTCCTGTACTTAGTTCACAATGCTGTGCTTTAACTTTTTTTCTTACTGTGGAGATATGTTTATGTGTTTCTGTATTATGCCAGATATATCACTTTTCTGTTCTCTTCTCAACATATGTCAGAGACACTTTTTATTTTTTACATGTACTTAGTTGTTGTTGTTCCAGCACAATCAATTGTATTTTTCATTTTATGTTTTAATGACAAATAATAAAAATTAAAATTAACATGAATGATTCATCAGTTCATTACAGACTTAGGTTTGCCCTGTCGTGACGATATGTTTTTCAGTTTGTTTGTTTGCTTGCTTGCTTGTGCTACCATGCATGCCCGGCCTATGTTTTATTTTTATTTCTTGTTTGGTTGACACAAGATTTTGAGATGATGTCTCTCTGTATGGGCTGTCTTTCATACCCAGTAGATGCCTTAGCACAGTTTTTCTCATGCCTTGAAGATATCTCTAGTTTTTTTTTTTATTAGGTGTGTGTACTCTCAACCACTGAGCCCCCAAATTTATTTATTTATTTATTTATTTATTTATTTATTTATTTATTACTTGTTCAGTTATTTATTATCTAGTTATTTACTTATTTGAGATAAGCTCTCTCTTCATAATCTCTCTCTCTCTCTCTCTCTCTCTCTCTCTGAATGTCTGTGAGAGACAGAGAGACAGACACAGAGAGAGAAACAGAGACAGAGAGCTATAATTTAAAATTAAAGAAGGTAACTAATTAAAAACAAACAAGCTTGTTTTGTTTTTGGTTTTCAGGTTTCCTTTTTCTCTTCAGATAGGGTTGTCTGGAACTCACTCTGGAGAATAGGATGGGCTCTGACTGGCATCTGAGGCCCCAAGTGCTGGAAGTCTGTTTTGTTTGGTTTTCTTTTCCTTTGCAGTAAATGGTGTCCCTGTGTAGTGCTGGAACTCACTCCGGAGACTGGACTGGACTCTTCCTCTTCTTTTTCCTTTCCTTTTCTTTCTGGATTGGGATTTCGTTTTGCATGCAGTGGCTATCCTGCCACTAGCTCTGGAGACCAGTTTGGCCTTGAAACAGAGAGAAAGACTGCTTCTGCTTTTTTTTTTTTCTGTTTTTTGTTTTTTCTCCTGACCCCGATCCCAAGTCCTGGGTCTGTGAAATGGTGCCGAATCAGTTGGCTGTCAGCCTTCTTGTCTATCCCTCTAGCTTGTTGATGAATTGTTCTTACTTGGTTGGTTTTTTTAAAAAATATTATTATTATGTTTTTTAAATATTAATCACAGGTTATTTACTTTGTATCCCAGCCATAGCCCCCCGCCCTCATTTCTTGGTTGATTTTGACTGTATTATTTATATTCTGTGTGTTTTTGTTTTGCCTGCCAATCTGCCTGTCTTCCTGCCAGTATCCTTACAGCCCCAGTGTGTAAGTTTCACATGTAGAGTTAGAATTTGTTCAGAGAGATAGGTAATGTGCAGGCCTGTACTGCCACCACCAGCACAGACTCTAATTCATTGTGTTTTGTGTATGTGTGTGTGTTTGTTTGTTTGTTTTGCTTATTTATCCATTCATCCATTCTTTTGTTTACTGGTTGTTTTTTTTCTGCTTTTGTTTTCTTTGCTTGTTTGTTTGTTTGTTTCCAGCTTTGGTAGCCTTGGTATCCTTGGTTTTGTAGACCAGGCTGACCTGGAACTCAGAGAGATCCACTTGCCTCTCTCTGACTCCCCGAGACCTGGGATGACAGTCATGCGCTACCATGCCCGGCCTATGTTTTAATTTCATTTCTTGTTTGGTTGACACAAGTTTTTTGAGACGATGTCTCTGTGTATTGGCTGTCTTTCATACCGAGTAGATGCCTCGGCACATTTTTTCTCACTTCTTGGAGACTTCTCTAGTTCTTTCTGAGTTTTCTTTTACTTATTGGTCTTTATTTCATGTGTGTTGATGTGAGGGTGTCAGAAGACCTGGAACTGAAGGTCCTGAGCTGCCATGTAGGAGTTGAGTGTGGGACCTTGAGAAGAGCAGACCGTGTGCTCTCAACCACTGAGTCACTTCTCCTGCCCCTGAATTTGTTTGTTTGTTTGTTTATTATTTGTTCGGTTATTTATTATCTAGTTATTTATTTATTTGAGACAAACTCTCTCTATATATCACCTCTCTCTCTCTGTATGTCTGTGAGAGACAGAGAGCTAGCTATATTTTAAAATTAAATAAGGTAACGAGAAATTAAACACGAACAAGCTTTGGGTTATTTTTTTGTTTGTTTGTTTTGTTTTGTTTTGTTTTGTTTTGTTTTGTTTTATTTATATTTTTTTTCTCTCTAGATATGGGTGGCTGCCCTGCCACCTACTCTGGAGACCCGTCTAGCCTTGAAACAAAGAGAAGGCCTGCTTCTGCTGTTTTGTTTTCATGCTTTTTGTTTGCTTGTTTGTTTCATTCTAGGCAGTGAAGCAAGGGTTGGGGGGTAGAAGAGATAGAAAGACACACATCACACACAGAGATCCTCTCTCTCTCTCTCTTTCTCTCTCAAACACACACCAGAGAGAGAGAGAGAGAGAGAGAGAGAGAGAGATTTTTTGTAAATTGAACTAAATATACGATAAAGAATATAAACCAGAAGAAGGAAAACAAAATGCCTGATTCCTGGAATTAGAGAAATACAAGGAAGAGAAGCTGGGTGTGGTGGTACATTCCTTTAGGCCCAGCACCCTGAAGGCAGAGGCAGGCAGATCCTGGGTTTAAGCCTGCTTTGCAGATGGTATCCTTTCTCGGGAAACCTTGTTTCAAATAACCAAAAAAAAAAAAAAAAAAAAAAAAAAAAAAAAAAACCCAAAACCTAAGTAACTAAGTAAGTACATAAATAAAATAAACAAATCATGAGGAGTGAATGTCATGGCGCTCTCTTTGTTATTCTCTTTCATGTTATCATTCTTTTTGTGTGTGTGTGTGTGTGTGTGTGTGCATACTGAGCTTTGCCAGTTCTGCCAGCCATTCAACATGATTTCATTGCTAGAAAACCACCCAGCGTGGCCAGAAGTAACATTACCAGCACAGACTCTAATTCATTGTTTTTTGTTTTTCTGTGTGTGATAAAGCAAATGTTTGGAAAGTCGTTATTTATCCATTCACCTTTATTTATTTGTTGTTTTGGTTTGTTCAAAGATTGTTTTGTTTGTTTGTTTCACCTTAAAGCTATGGTTTTGTAGACTTCTGGTTTGATTGTTTCTCCCAGAGATCCACATGCCTCAGTCAACTCCTTTAACAAGGGAAGACAGTCATACATTTCACCATTCCCGCCTATGTTTTAATTTCTTATTTCTTGTTTTGTTGATACAAGAGACGATGTCTCTGTATTGGCTGTCTTTCATACCGAGTAGATACCTCTGCACAGTTTTTCTCACCCCTTGAAACTTCTAGTTCTTTCTGGAGTTTGTTTACTTATTGGTTTTTATTTCACTTGTGTTGGTACTGAGGGTGTCAGAAGACCTGGAACTGAAGGTCCTGAGCTGCCATGTGTGTTTGGGAGTTGAGTTTGGGATCTTGAGAAGACTCTACCATTTGCTTTCCACTGAGGCACTTCTACAGCAGCCAAATTTTATTTATTTATCTATCTATTTATCCATTTATTATTTGTTCAGTTATTTATTATCTAGTTATTTATTTATTTGAGACAAACTCTCCACATCATCTCTCTCTCTCTCTGTGTATGTCTCTGAGAAACAGAGAGCTAGCTATATTTTAAAATTAAATAAGTGAATGAGAAAATCAAAAACAAACAAGCTTTGGTTTTCTGTCTGTTTGTTTGATTTGTTTTGTTTTGTTTTAGTTTATTTTTTTTCTCCAGATAGGGTGGCTGCCCTTTGTCACTCACTGGAACAGTCTGGTTTTTAAAACAAAGAGAAGGCCTGCTTTGATTTTTGTTGTTGTTGTTGCTGTTGCTTTGCTATGTTTTGTTTTCATGCATTTTCTTTGCTTGTTTGTTTTATTCTATGCAGTCAAGTAAGGGTTGAGGGGGAGAAGAAAAAGAAAGAGACACATCACAAACAGAGATTCTATCTCTCTCTCTCTTCTCTGAAACACATACCACAGAGGTGAGAGAGAGATATTTTTGTAAATTGCACTAAATATATGATAAAGAATAAATATAGAACAAAGAATATAAAACCAGAAGAAGAAAACAAAATGCCTTCCTGGAATTAAGAAACAAGGAAGCAAAGCTTTTTGGTGGTGCATTTTTAGGCCCAGCACCCTGAACAAGCCAGAGGCAGTGTGATCCCTGGGTTTTAATCCTGCCTTGCCCATGGTATTGTTTTCAAAGATCCATGGGAAACCTTGTTTCAACTAACAAAAAAACAAAAAACAAAAACAAAAACAAAAATAAAAACCATCAACAAAAACCTAGATACTAACCTGTCCTTAGTTCACAACAGTATATTTTTCCTACTTTGGAGACACCTCATGTGCTCCTTTCAAACTATGGTAGATATAGCATTGTTCTGTTTTCTTCTCATTTTAGTTCAGAAACACTGTTGGCAGTTTTTCCTGTACTTCTCAATGCTGTGTTTTTTGTCAGTGGCTTATCATGTAAATATGTATATATGCTTTTTCTACTACCCTAGATATATCACTGTTCTGTTTTCTTCCCAACTTAGGTCAATAACATTGTTGCCTGTTTTCATGTACTTCTTCACAATGCTGTGCTTTGCCTTCTGTTGTTAACTTGGAGATACTTTTATGTGTTGTTCTGACTATGCCAGATATATCACTTTTTCTCTTTCTTCTCAACATAGGTTAGAAAAAACTTTTAATGTTTTTATGAACTTAGTTTACAACGCCAGCTGTCCTTTCTGTTCTACCTTGAGTCATGTTCATGTGCTCTTCCCTACTACGCTAGATATAGCACTTTTCTATTTTCTTTTGTACTTTAGTTCACAATGCTTAGCTTTGCCTGTCTGTTCTTACCTGGGAAACCCGCTCATGTGTTCTTCTCTAGTAAGCTAGTTATATCACTTTTCTTTTTCTTTCTCCACTTAGTTCAGTAACATTGTTACATGTTTTCTTGTACTTACTTCACAACACTGTGCTTTGCCTTTCTGTTCTTAACTTTTTTTGACATGCGCTTATGTGTTCTTCTGTACTATGCCAGATATATCACTTTTCTGTTTTCTTCTCAACTTAGTTCAGAAACACTGTTACATATTTTCCTCTACTTAGTTCAGAACATTAACTTTTTTTCTTACTTTGGAGATACGTTTATGTATTGTTCTGTATTATGCCAGATATATCACTTTTCTGTTCTCTTCTCAACATATGTCAGAGACACTTTTTATTTTTTACATGTACTTAGTTGTTGTTCCAGCACAATCAATTGTATTTTTCATTTTATGTTTTAATGACAAATAATAAAAAATTAAAATTAACATGAATGATTCTTCAGTTCATTACAGACTTAGGTTTGCCCTGTCGTGACGATATGTTTTTCAGTTTGTTTGTTTGTTTGCTTGCTTGTGCTACCATGCATGTCCAGCCTATGTTTTATTTTTATTTCTTGTTTGGTTGACACAAGATTTTGAGACGATGTCTCTCTGTATGGGCTGTCTTTCATACCCAGTAGATGCCTTAGCACAGTTTTTCTCATGCCTTGAAGATATCTCTAGTTCTTTTTTTATTTTAGGTGTGTGTACTTGTCAACCACTGAGCCCCTAATTTATTTATTTATTTATTACTTGTTCAGTTATTTATTATCTAGTTATTTACTTATTTGAGATAAGCTCTCTCTTCATAATCTCTCTCTCTCTGAATGTCTGTGAGAGACAGAGAGACAGACAGACAGACAGAGAGAGAGAAACAGAGACAGAGAGCTATATTTTAAAATTAAAGAAGGTAACTAATTAAAAACGAACAAGCTTGTTTTGTTTTTGGTTTTCAGGTTTCCTTTTCTTTCAGATATTGTTGTCTGGAACTCACTCTGAGAATAGGATGGGCTCTGACTGGCATCTGAGGCCCCAAGTGCTGGAAGTCTGTTTTGTTTGGTTTTCTTTTTTGATTTTTTAGTAAATGGTGTCCCTGTGTAGTGCTGGAACTCACTTGAGACTGGACTGGACTCTTCCTCTTCTTTTTCCTTTCCTTTTCTTTCTGGATTGGGATTTTGTTTTGCATGCAGTGGCTATCCTGCCACTAGCTCTGAGACCAGTTTGGCCTTGAAACAGAGAGAAAGACTGCTTCTGCTTTTTTTTCTGTTTTTTGTTTTTTTTCTCCTGACCCCATCCCAAGTCCTGGGTCTGTGAAATGGTGCCGAATCAGTTGGCTGTCAGCCTTCTTGTCTATCCCTCTAGCTTGTTGATGAATTGTTCTTGCTTGGTTGGTTTTTTTTAAAAAATATTATTATTATGTTTTTAAAATATTAATCACAGGTTATTTACTTTGTATCCCAGCCGTAGCCCCCCGCCCTCATTTCTTGGTTGATTTTTGACTGTATTATTTATATTCTGTGTGTTTTTGTTTTGCCTGCCAACCTGCCTGTCTTCCTGCCAGTATCCTTACAGCCCCAGTGTGTAAGTTTCAAATTTAGAGTTAGAATTTGTTCGGAGAGATAGGTAATGTGCAGGCCTGTACTGCCACCACCAGCACAGACTCTGATTCATTGTGTTGTGTGTGTGTGTGTTTTGTTTGTTTGTTTTGCTTATTTATCCATTCATCCATTCTTTTGTTTACTGGTTGTTTTGTTTTTTTTCTGCTTTTGTTTTCTTTGTTTGTTTGTTTTTTTCCAGCCTTGGTAGCCTTGGTTTTGTAGACCAGGCTGACCTGGAACTCAGAGAGATCCACTTGCTCTCTGACCCCTGAGACCTGGGATGACAGTCATGCGCTACCATGCCCGCCTATGTTTTAATTTCATTTCTTGTTTTGTTGACACAAGTTTGTTGAGAGACAATGTCTCTGTGTATTGGCTGTCTTTCATACCGTAGATGCCTCTGAGTTCACAGTTTTTCTCACTTCTTGGAGACTTCTCTAGTTCTTTTCTGAGTTTTCTTTTACTTATTGGTCTTTATTTCATGTGTGTTGATGTGAGGGGTGTCAGAAGACCTGGAACTGAAGGTCCTGAGCTGCCATGTGTGTGTTGGGAGTTGAGTGTGGGACCTTGAGAAGAGCAGACCGTGTGCTCTCAACCACTGAGCCACTTGTCCAGCCCCCTGAATTTGTTTGTTTGTTTGTTTATTATTTGTTCGGTTATTTATTATCTAGTTATTTATTTATTTGAGACAAACTCTCTCTACATCACCTCTCTCTCTCTCTGTGTATGTCTGTGAGAGACAGAGAGCTAGCTATATTTTAAAATTAAATAAGGTAACGAGAAATTAAAAACAAACAAGCTTTGGGTTTTTTGTTTGTTTTGTTTTGTTTTGTTTTAGTTCCTATATGTTTTTTTTTTTTTTTCTCCAGATATGGGTGGCTGCCCTGCCACCCACTCTGAGACCAGTCTAGCCTTGAAACAAAGAGAAGGCCTGCTTCTGCTGTTTTGTTTTCATGCTTTTTTTTTTTTGCTTGTTTGTTTTTTTTTCTAGGCAGTGAAGCAAGGGTTGGGGGTAGAAGAGATAGAAAGACACACATCACACACAGAGATCTCTCTCTCTCTCTCTCTCTCTCTCTCTCAAACACACACCAGAGAGAGAGAGAGAGAGAGAGAGAGAGAGAGAGAGAGATTTTTGTAAATTGAACTAAATATACGATAAAGAATATAAACCAGAAGAAGAAAAACAAAATGCCTGATTCCTGGAATTAGAGAAATACAAGGAAGACAAGCTGGGTGTGGTGGTACATTCCTTTAGGCCCAGCACCCTGAAGGCAGAGGCAGGCAGATCCCTGGGTTTAAGCCTGCTTTGCAGATGGTATCCTTTCTCGGGAAACCTTGTTTCAAATAACCAAAAAAAAAAAAAAAAAAAAAAAAAAAAAAAAAACCTAAGTAACTAAGTAAGTATATAAATAAAGTAAACAAATCATGAGGCGTGAATGTCATGGCCTCTCTTTGTTATTCTCTTTCATGTTATCATTCTGAGGAATGAAACTAATGTATCCGGACACCATAAATAAGTGTTTTTTTGTTTTTGTTTTTGTTTTGTGTGTGTGTGTGTGTGTGTGTGTGTGTGTGTGTGTGTGTGTGTGTGTGTGTGTGCGTGCATACTGAGCTTTGCTTTCTGCCGACATTAGACATGATTTCATTGCTAGAAAACCACCCAGCGTGGCCAAAAGTAACATTACCACCGTATCCCATGTGCTTTTGTTTCTAGAAGTGATAAAGCAAATGTTTGGAAAGTGTGTTCAGGAGTAGCTGTACATTAGTGTCCTGACATGTTCAAAGATGTGTGTGTGAAAACACCTTAAAGAAAAGTTAGGTGTCTTCTTGAGTTGATTGTTTCTCCCAGAGACAACATTCAGTCAACTGCTTTAACAAGCTTAGGCAGACAGAAGTACATGTTCTGTACCATTCACGGTGTTTTAACAAGAGATATTCTTACGACTCTTTTCTCCGGAAGCTAACGAGGTTATTGATGTATGACTATTTACTAAACAGATGTTTGGAAGGTGCAGTCACGTTGAGATATAAAAGTGTTCACTGTCTCTCTGCAAAGACTCCTTGTGGTCAACAGCTGAGCAAATTTAGAAATTTAGCAAATTTAGATTATACTTCTCTATCTCTCTTTCCCCAGCCCTGAGTTCATGTCCTCTCTCTCTCTCTCTCTCTCTCTCTCTCTCTCTCTCTCTTTCTCTCTCTCTGTCTCTGTGTACATGTGTCTGTGAGAGACGCAGACACACACACACACACACACACACACACAAAACAGAGAGAGGGGGAGAGAGAGACACACACACAGAGAGAGACAGAGAGTCAGAGAACTATATTTTAAAATTAATTTGAATGGACAATAAGATAACAAGAAGCTTCGTTTTTGTTTTGTTTGGTTTTTGTTTGTATTTTTTGGGGGTGTTTCTTTTTCTCTTCCACAGGGTTTCTTTGATATATGCATGGCTGTGTGGTTTTTAAATTTTATTTAATTTGTATTTATTTAAAATGTGTATTTATTTGTATGTATTTGTATTCATAAATTTATTTAATTTATTTAATTTCGGAAGAGGTCAATTCTAGTATAGACTAGACTACACTGTCTACTCTACACTAGACTACACTGTCTGTGTACACACAGAGAGATAGAGAGTGTGACAGAGAGACAGAGAGTGTGTCAGAGAACTGTATTTTAAAATTAAGTTGAAGGGAAAACTATGTCACCAGAAAGTAAAAACAAAGAAGCTTTTTTTTTTTTTTCTCTGTTTCTCTGAAACAAGCATGGCTGTGTGTGTGTGTGTGTGTGTGTGTGTGTGTATGTGTGTTTGTTTAATTTGTGTTTTCAAAGATGCCATGTGGTCAACAGCTGAGCAAATTTAGGAATTTAGCCAATTTAGACTATACTCCTCTTTCCCTCTCTCCCCAGCCCTGCAAGATTATAAACTTCTGTTTTCAACTCATCATGAGCATAATGGATGAAACTATGGGCCAGGCTGGACACACACTAAGAGATTCGCCTGCCTCTGCCTCTCAAGTGCTGGAATTTTGTCTTTGCTTGTCTGGGGTTTGGGTCTTTCCCTAGGTGCTGTGCTGGAAATGGTTGGTCTCTGGCAATAGATTGTTTAGCTAGCGAGGCTGGGTAACTGTGCTTTTGTCAGTGGCTCCGACGTAGAAAATCTTAGGGAATGATTTGGAGTTCGGAAAGTTTACTTTTGCTCCCATCTCCTTCCCGCCCGGCACTTGCGCGCAGGCTGTGCACTCTGCTGTGGCCCGGTTGGCTGCTGCTGTGTGAGTCAGGTGACCTCTGGCGAGTTGTGCTGCCCGTGCTGGCCACTGGCTCAAAGCTCACTCACCCTGCCTGGCCTCTGTCCCCTGGCCATCCTCTGAGGCGCTAGCTGCCCCGCCCCGGGCAGGCAGGCAGGCAGGCAGGGAAGAAGCACCCGCTCCCCCGACCCCCCCTCAGGCCCCATCGTGGCCGCTACTGGGTCTTGGACCCCTAGCCAGTCTCGCGGTTCCCTGCTCAGGGCAGTTTGAACTGCTACCTAGGACTTGGGCTCCTTTGGAGACTCGAGCCGGGTCTGCTTGGCCTGTACAGGCTAGCTGCTGGATTGCTGATACTCGGATTGCAGTTCTAACAACGAGTACATCCACTGCTGGTAGATATTTACATTCGCATTCGCTGACCCTCTAACGCTTAACATGCTGCTTCTCGGTCCTCGAACTCCTGATCCACCCGCCATCCCCCCTTCCTGGGACCGGCATCGCTCTGTCACTGTGCCCGGCTGCATCCTTTCAGATTTTCCCAGAGATGGTGGATTGAATGTGCGGACAGTCTGCTTTACCTGGACTAGGAGTCTGCGTTAACAAGCTTAGGCAGAGAGACAAACATGCTTCTTAGTGAAAATCTTAGGGAACGATTTTTGAACCTCCAAATGCCGAGAACCAATGCAGAGCACAAATGCAGAGACACACATGCACACACACACACACACACACACACACACACACACACACAGAGAGAGAGAGAGAGAGAGAGAGAGAGAGAGAGAGAGAGAGACATCTGCCAGAAGAGGGAATCGGTTCACCTGATAGATGGTTGTGAGCCACCATGTGGTCCCAAGAGTTATTTTTTTTTTCATCATGTCATCTTTCTGTGTAATGGACCATGTGCGTGGACCCCTTTATCTTCTCCATCTCTAGCGATTGACATCGAGTTTAGTACTCTAGGCTGCTAGCACCTGTGGTATCTTTTTATTTTTTAATTTTTTTAAAGATTTTTTTACTTTAGGTATACGAGTGTTGTATCTGCATTTATATCTGCCAGAAGAGGGAATCGGTTCACATCACTTAGACTTCACTTTTCTGTTTTCTTCTCAACTGAGTTCAGTTCTTAAACGTTTTACTTCTGTTACATATTTCTGTTTCTTCTACTTCAGTTACATGGACATTGCATTTGTGCTATGCCTTTCAGTTCTTACCTTGGAGAGACGTTTTATGTGTTCTTCTGTACTATGCCAGATAGATCACTTTTCTGTTTCTTCTCAGCATAGCTCAGAAACACTGTTACATACTTTCCTGGACATTGTTCGAAACGCTGTGCTTTGACTTTCTGTTCTTACCTTGGAAACACATTCATGCGCTCTTCTCTACTAAGCTAGATATAGCAATATAGCACTTTTCTGCTTTCTCTGTTTGTGAGACCGAGAGAGTTAGTTATATTTTAAGACTTTGGTTTGTTTCTGTTTTTGTTTTGTTTGTTTGTTTCTAGCCTTGGTAGCCTTGGTTTTGTAGACCAGGATGGCATGGAACTGAAAGAGATCCACTTGCCTCTCTCTGACTCCCCGAGACCTGGGAAGACAGTCATGCTTCACCATGCCCGGCCTATGTTTTAATTTTATTTCTTGTTTTGTTGACACAAGTTTTTTGAGACGATGTCTCTCTGTATTGGCTGTCTTTCACACCGAGTAGATACCTCTGCACAGTTTTTCTCACCCCTTGGAAACTTCTCTAGTTCTTTCTGAGTTTGTTTACTTATTGGTTTTTATTTCACTTGTGTTGGTATGAGGGTGTCAGAAGACCTGGAACTGAAGGTCCTGAGCTGCCATGTGTGTGTTGGGAGTTGAGTGTGGGATCTTGAGAAGACCAGACCATTTGCTCTTAACCACTGAGGCACTTCTACAGCAGCCAAATTTATTTATTTATCTATCTATTTATCCATTTATTATTTGTTTGGTTATTTATTATCTAGTTATTTATTTATTTGAGACAAACTCTCCACATCATCTCTCTCTCTCTGTATGTCTCTGAGAAACAGAGAGCTAGCTATATTTTAAAATTAAGTAAGTGAATGAGAAATCAAAAACAAACAAGCTTTGGTTTTGTGTCTGTTTGTTTGATTTGTTTTGTTTTGTTTTAGTTTATTTTTTCTCTCCAGATAGGGGTGGCTGCCCTGCCACTCACTCTGGAGACCAGTCTGGCCTTGAAACAAAGAGAAGGCCTGCTTCTGCTTTTGTTGTTGTTGTTGCTGTTGCTGCTGCTGCTGTTTTGTTTTCATGCATTTTGTTTGCTTGTTTGTTTTATTCTATGCAGTCAAGCAAGGGTTGAGGGGGAGAAGAAAAAGAAAGACACACATCACACACAGAGATTCTCTCTCTCTCTCTCTCTCTCTCTCTCTGAAACACATACCACAGAGGTGAGAGAGAGATATTTTTGTAAATTGCACTAAATATATGATAAAGAATAAATATAGAACAAAGAATATAAACCAGAAGAAGAAAAACAAAATGCCTTCCTGGAATTAAGAAATACAAGGAAGCCAAGCTGGGTGTGATGCTGCATTCCTTTAGGCCCAGCACCCTGAAGAAGGCAGAGGCAGGCAGATCCCTGGGTTTTAATCCTGCTTTGCCCATGGTATTCTTTCTCGGGAAACCTTGTTTCAACTAACAAAAAAACAAAAACAAAAAAACAAAAAAAAAAACAAAAACCATCAACAAAAAACCTAGATACTAACCTGTACTTAGTTCACAACACTGTCTTTTCTTACTTTGGAGACACCTTTATGTGCTCTTCTCAACTATGGTAGATATAGCATTGTTCTGTTTTCTTCTCATCTTAGTTCAGAAACACTGTTTCAGTTTTTCCTGTACTTCTCAATGCTGTATTTTTTGTTTGGGTTCTTATCATGTAAATATGTATATATGCTTTTCTCTACTACCCTAGATATATCACTGTTCTGTTTTCTTCTCAACTTAGTTCAATAACATTGTTACCTGTTTTCATGTACTTCGTTCACAATGCTGTGCTTTGCCTTCTGTTGTTAACTTGGAGATACTTTTATGTGTTGTTCTGGACTATGCCAGATATATCACTTTTTCTTTACTTCTCAACATAGGTCAGAAAAACTTTTTAATGTTTTCATGAACTTAGTTTACAACGCTGTGCTGTCCTTTCTGTTCTTACCTTGGAGGCATGTTCATGTGCTCTTCTGTACTACGCTAGATATAGCACTTTTCTGTTTTCTTTCGTACTTTAGTTCACAATGCTTTGCTTTGCCTTTCTGTTCTTACCTGGGAAACCCGTTCATGTGCTCTTCTCTACTAAGCTAGTTATATCACTTTTCTTTTTTCTTCTCCACTTAGTTCAGTAACATTGTTACATGTTTTCGTGTACTTAGTTCACAACGCTGTGCTTTGCCTTTTGTTCTTAACTTTTTTTGATACGTTTATGTGTTCTTCTGTACTATGCCAGATATATCACTTTTCTGTGTTCTTCTCAACTTAGTTCAGAAACACTGTTACATATTTTCTGTACTTAGTTCACAATGCTGTGCTTTAACTTTTTTCTTACTGTGGAGATATGTTTATGTGTTTCTGTATTATGCCAGATATATCACTTTTCTGTTCTCTTCTCAACATATGTCAGAGACACTTTTTATTTTTTACATGTACTTAGTTGTTGTTGTTCCAGCACAATCAATTGTATTTTTCATTTTATGTTTTAATGACAAATAATAAAAATTAAAATTAACATGAATGATTCATCAGTTCATTACAGACTTAGGTTTGCCCTGTGTCGACGATATGTTTTTCAGTTTGTTTGTTTGCTTGCTTGCTTGTGCTACCATGCATGCCCGGCCTATGTTTTTTTTATTTTTTATTTCTTGTTTGGTTGACACAAGATTTTGAGATGATGTCTCTCTGTATGGGCTGTCTTTCATACCCAGTAGATGCCTTAGCACAGTTTTTCTCATGCCTTGAAGATATCTCTAGTTTTTTTTTTTTAGGGTGTGTGTACTCTCAACCACTGAGCCCCCAAATTTATTTATTTATTTATTTATTTATTTATTTATTTATTTATTACTTGTTCAGTTATTTATTATCTAGTTATTTACTTATTTGAGATAAGCTCTCTCTTCATAATCTCTCTCTCTCTCTCTCTCTGAATGTCTGTGAGAGACAGAGAGACAGGCACAGAGAGAGAAACAGAGACAGAGAGCTATAATTTAAAATTAAAGAAGGTAACTAATTAAAAACAAACAAGCTTGTTTTGTTTTTGGTTTTCAGGTTTCCTTTTTCTCTTCAGATAGGGTTGTCTGGAACTCACTCTGGAGAATAGGATGGGCTCTGACTGGCATCTGAGGCCCCAAGTGCTGGAAGTCTGTTTTGTTTGGTTTTCTTTTCCTTTGCAGTAAATGGTGTCCCTGTGTAGTGCTGGAACTCACTCCGGAGACTGGACTGGACTCTTCCTCTTCTTTTTCCTTTCCTTTTCTTTCTGGATTGGGATTTCGTTTTGCATGCAGTGGCTATCCTGCCACTAGCTCTGGAGACCAGTTTGGCCTTGAAACAGAGAGAAAGACTGCTTCTGCTTTTTTTTTTCTGTTTTTTGTTTTTTCTCCTGACCCCGATCCCAAGTCCTGGGTCTGTGAAATGGTGCCGAATCAGTTGGCTGTCAGCCTTCTTGTCTATCCCTCTAGCTTGTTGATGAATTGTTCTTACTTGGTTGGTTTTTTTTAAAAATATTATTATTATGTTTTTTAAATATTAATCACAGGTTATTTACTTTGTATCCCAGCCATAGCCCCCCGCCCTCATTTCTTGGTTGATTTTGACTGTATTATTTATATTCTGTGTGTTTTTGTTTTGCCTGCCAATCTGCCTGTCTTCCTGCCAGTATCCTTACAGCCCCAGTGTGTAAGTTTCACATGTAGAGTTAGAATTTGTTCAGAGAGATAGGTAATGTGCAGGCCTGTACTGCCACCACCAGCACAGACTCTAATTCATTGTGTTTTGTGTATGTGTGTGTGTTTGTTTGTTTGTTTTGCTTATTTATCCATTCATCCATTCTTTTGTTTACTGGTTGTTTTTTTTCTGCTTTTGTTTTCTTTGCTTGTTTGTTTGTTTGTTTCCAGCTTTGGTAGCCTTGGTATCCTTGGTTTTGTAGACCAGGCTGACCTGGAACTCAGAGAGATCCACTTGCCTCTCTCTGACTCCCCGAGACCTGGGATGACAGTCATGCGCTACCATGCCCGGCCTATGTTTTAATTTCATTTCTTGTTTGGTTGACACAAGTTTTTTGAGACGATGTCTCTGTGTATTGGCTGTCTTTCATACCGAGTAGATGCCTCGCACATTTTTTCACTTCTTGGAGACTTCTCTAGTTCTTTCTGAGTTTTCTTTACTTATTGGTCTTTATTTCATGTGTGTTGATGTGAGGGTGTCAGAAGACCTGGAACTGAAGGTCCTGAGCTGCCATGTAGGAGTTGAGTGTGGGACCTTGAGAAGAGCAGACCGTGTGCTCTCAACCACTGAGTCACTTCTCCTGCCCCTGAATTTGTTTGTTTGTTTGTTTATTATTTGTTCGGTTATTTATTATCTAGTTATTTATTTATTTGAGACAAACTCTCTCTATATATCACCTCTCTCTCTCTGTATGTCTGTGAGAGACAGAGAGCTAGCTATATTTTTTAAAATTAAATAAGGTAACGAGAAATTAAACACGAACAAGCTTTGGGTTATTTTTTTTGTTTGTTTGTTTTGTTTTGTTTTGTTTTGTTTTGTTTTGTTTTAGTTTATATATTTTTTTTTCTCTCTAGATATGGGTGGCTGCCCTGCCACCTACTCTGGAGACCCGTCTAGCCTTGAAACAAAGAGAAGGCCTGCTTCTGCTGTTTTGTTTTCATGCTTTTTGTTTGCTTGTTTGTTTCATTCTAGGCAGTGAAGCAAGGGTTGGGGGGTAGAAGAGATAGAAAGACACACATCACACACAGAGATCCTCTCTCTCTCTCTCTTTCTCTCAAACACACACCAGAGAGAGAGAGAGAGAGAGAGAGAGAGAGAGAGAGAGAGATTTTTGTAAATTGAACTAAATATACGATAAAGAATATAAACCAGAAGAAGGAAAACAAAATGCCTGATTCCTGGAATTAGAGAAATACAAGGAAGAGAAGCTGGGTGTGGTGGTACATTCCTTTAGGCCCAGCACCCTGAAGGCAGAGGCAGGCAGATCCCTGGGTTTAAGCCTGCTTTGCAGATGGTATCCTTTCTCGGGAAACCTTGTTTCAAATAACCAAAAAAAAAAAAAAAAAAAAAAAAAAAAAAACCCCAAAACCTAAGTAACTAAGTAAGTACATAAATAAAATAAACAAATCATGAGGAGTGAATGTCATGGCGCTCTCTTTGTTATTCTCTTTCATGTTATCATTCTGAGGAATGAAACTAATGTATCCGGACACCATAAACAAGTGTTTTTTGTTTTTGTTTTTTGTTTTTGTTTTTTTTTTTTGTTGTGTGTGTGTGTGTGTGTGTGTGTGTGTGCGTGCATACTGAGCTTTGCTTTCTGCCGACATTCAACATGATTTCATTGCTAGAAAACCACCCAGCGTGGCCAGAAGTAACATTACCACCGTATCCCACGTGCTTTTGTTTCTAGAAGTGATAAAGCAAATGTTTGGAAAGTGCGTTCAGGAGTAGCTGTACATTAGTGTCCCGACATGTTCAAAGATGTGTGTGTGTGAAAACACCTTAAAGAAAAGTTAGGTGTCTTCTTGGAGTTGATTGTTTCTCCCAGAGACAACATTCAGTCAACTGCTTTAACAAGCTTAGGCAGACAGAAGTACATGTTCTGTACCATTCACGGTGCTTTTAACAAGAGATGTTCTTATGACTCTCCGGACGCTAACGAGGTTATCGATGTATGACTATTTACTAAACGGATGTTTGGAAGGTGCAGTCACGTTGAGATATAAAAGTGTTCACTGTCTCTCTGCAAAGACTCCTTGTGGTCAACAGCTGAGCAAATTTAGAAATTTAGCAAATTTAGATTATACTTCTCTATCTTTCTTTCCCCAGCCCTGGAGTTCATGTCCTCTCTCTCTCTCTCTCTCTCTCTCTCTCTCTCTCTCTCTGTTTCTCTCTCCATCTCTCTGTGTACGTGTGTCTGTGAGAGATATAGTCACACACACACACAGAGAGAGGGGGAGAGAGAGACACACACACACACACACACAGAGACAGAGAGTCAGAGAACTATATTTTAAAATTAAATTGAATGGACAATAAGATAACAAGAAGCTTCGGTTTTTGTTTTGTTTGGTTTTGTTTGTATTTTTTTTTTTGGGGGGGGTTTTTTTTTTCTCTTCCACAGGGTTTCTTTGATATATGCATGGCTGTGTGGTTTTTAAATTTTATTTAATTTGTATTTATTTAAAATGTGTATTTATTTGTATGTATTTGTATTCATAAATTTATTTAATTTATTTAATTTTGGAAGAGGTCAATTCTAGTATAGACTAGACTACACTGTCTAGTCTATACTAGACTATGCTGTCTGTGTACATACAGAGAGATAGAGAGTGTGACAGAGAGACAGAGAGTGTGTCAGAGAACTGTATTTTAAAATTAAGTTGAAGGGAAAACTATGTCATCAGAAAGTAAAAACAAAGAAGCTTTTTTTTTTTTCTCTGTTTCTCTGAAACAAGCATGGCTGTGTGTGTGTGTGTGTGTGTGTGTGTGTGTGTGTTTTTTTTATTTTGTGTTTTCAAAGATGCCATGTGGTCAACAGCTGGGCAAATTTAGGAATTTAGCCAATTTAGACTATACTCCTCTTTCCCTCTCTCTCTCCCCAGCCCTGCAAGATTATAAACTTCTGTTTTCAACTCATCATGAGCATACAGATGAAACTATGGGCCAGGCTGGACACACACGAAGAGATTCGCCTGCCTCTGCCTCTCAAGTGCTGGAATTTTGTCTTTGCTTGGTTCGGGTTTGGGTCTTTCCCTAGGTGCTGTGCTGTAAATGGCTGGTCTCTGGCAATAGATTGTTTAGCTAGCGAGGCTGGGTAACTGTGCTTTTTGTCAGTGGCTCCGACGTAGAAAATCTTAGGGAACGATTTGGAGTTCGGAAAAGTTTACTTTTGCTCCCATCTCCTTCCCGCCAGCACTTGCTGCGCGGGCTGTGTGCTCTGCTGTGGCCCGAAGCTGGCTGCTGCTGTGTGAGTCAGGTGACCTCGGACGAGTTGCGCTGCCCGTGCTGGCCACTCGCTCAAAGCTCACTCACCCTGCCTGGCCTCTGTCCCCTGGCCATCCTCTGAGGCGCTAGCCGCCCCGCCCCCGGCAGGCAGGCAGGGAAGAAGCACCCGCTCCCCCGACCCCCAGGGCCCATTGTGGCCGCTGCTGGGTCGTGGACCCCTAGCCAGGCTCGCGGTTCCCTGCTCAGGGCAGTTTGAACTACTACCTAGGACTTGGGCTCCTTTAGAGACTCGAGCCGGGCCTGCTTGGCCTGTACAGGCTAGCTGCTGGATTGCTGATACTTGGATTGCAGTTCTAACAACGAGTACATCCACTGCTGGTAGATATTTACATTCGCATTCGCTGACCATCTAACGCTTAACATGCTGCTTCTCGGTCCTCGAACTCCTGATCCGCCCGCCATCGCCCCCTTCCCGGGACCGGCATCGCTCTGTCACCGTGCCCGGCTGCATCCTTTCAGATTTTCCCAGAGATGATGAGTTGAATGTGAGGACAGTCTGCTTTACCTGGACTAGGAGTCTGCGTTAACAAGCTTAGGCAGAGAGACAAACATGCTTCTTAGTGAAAATCTTAGGGAACGATTTTTGAACCTCCAAGTGCCGAGCACCAATGCAGAGCACAAGTGCAGACACACACACACACAGAGAGACAGAGACAGAGACAGAGAGTCGGAGAACTATATTTTAAAATTAAATTGAATGGACAATAAGATAACAAGAAGCTTCGGTTTTTGTTTTGTTTGATTTTGTTTGTGTTTTTTTTTTTTTTGGGGGGGGGTTCTCTTTCTCTTCCACAGGGTTTCCTTGATACATGCATGGCTGTGTGTTTTGTTTTGTTTGTTTGTTTTAAATTTATTTAATTCGTATTTTATGTGCGTTAGTGTGAAGGTGTCAGATCCCTTGGAACTGGCGTTACAGGCACTTGTGAGCTGCCATGTGGGTCCTGGGAATTGAACCCGGGTCCGTTCGGAAGAGCCGACAGACAGCGCTCTTAAGCACGGAGCCATCTCTCCAGGCCCTGAAAGATGAAACGTTAACCCAAAAGTTTTTCCCTTTCCTTTTCATCGAGTCGTCTTTCTGCGTTTAAGTGATCGTGTGAGTGGACCACTTCATCTTCTCCATCTCTAGCGATTGCAAGTTTCATCGAGTTTAGTGATACCTTTTTTTATTTTTTGATTTTTAAAAGATTGATTTATTTTATGTATATGAGTGTTGTATCACCAGCAAGAACGCACGCGAACAACAGGATCCTTCTGCAGCAAGCTTTATTGCAGTCAAACGATGAAAGGAGGAAGACCCCGAGTCCCCGAAGTGGCGCTGTTTATATAAGCCCTGCTCGCACCAAAGTGGTGTGAGATGACGTATCATCCCCTGATTGGCTGCTCACCCATCACCCCATATGACGCCCCGGGCTGGGCTCGTGACGACGGTTGCCCAACGGTCATAACGGTCATAACGGTTTACCAGTTTAGAAGGGCAGAAGCCAGCGCCATGGCAACCAAACCCCAGCTCTCCACAGACAGACAGCGCTCTTAAGCATGGAGCCATCTCTCCAGGCCCTGAAAGATGAAACGTTAACCCAAAAGTTTTTCCCTTTCCTTTTCATCGAGTCGTCTTTCTGCGTCTAAGTGATCGTGTGCGTGGACCACTTCATCTTCTCCATCTCTAGCGATTGCAAGTTTCATCGAGTTTAGTGATACCTTTTTTATTTTTTTATTTTTAAAAGATTGATTTATTTTATGTATACGAGTGTTGTATCTGCATTTACATCTGCCAGAAGAGGGAATCGGTTCACCTGATAGATGGCTGTGAGCCACCATGTGGTCCCAAGAGTTATTTTTTCCTTTTCTTTTTTCATCGTGTCATCTTTCTGTGTAATGGACCGTGTGCGTGGACCCCTTTATCTTCTCCATCTCTAGCGATTGACATCGAGTTTAGTACTCTAGGCTGCTAGCACCTGTGATACCTTTTTATTTTTTAAAGATTTATTTACTTTAGGTATACGAGTGTTGTATCTGCATTTATTTATATCTGCCAGAAGAGGGAATTGGTTCACATTCTAGACGTATCACTTTTCTGTTTTCTTCTCAACTGAGTTCAGAAACACTGTTACATATTTTCCTGTACTTAGTTCGCAACGCTGTGCTGTGCCTTTCCGTTCTTACCTTGGAGAGACGTTTTATGTGTTCTTCTGTACTATGCCAGATAGATCACTTTTCTGTTTCTTCTCAGCATAGCTCAGAAACACTGTTACATACTTTCCTGGACTTTGTTCGAAACGCTGTGCTTTGACTTTCTGTTCTTACCTTGGAAACACATTCATGCGCTCTTCTCTACTAAGCTAGATATAGCGATATAGCACTTTTCTGCTTTCTCTGTCTGTGAGAGACAGAGAGTTAGTTATATTTTAAGATTAAACAAGGTAACAAGAAATTAAAAACAAATCAAGCTTTCTCTCTCTCTCTCTCTCTCTCTCTCTCTCTCTAGATAGGGTTTCTTTGTAACAGGCTTGGCTGTCCTGCCACTGGTTCTGGAGACCAGTCTGGCCCTGAAACAAAGATAAGGCCTGCTTCTGCTTTTGTTGTTGCTGTTGTTTGTTTTCAAGCTCTTTGTTTGCTTTTTTTATTCTATGCAGTGAAGCAAGGGTGGGGGGAGAGAAGGGAAAGAAAGACACACATTACACACAGAGATCTCTCTCTCTCTCTCTCTCTCAAACACACACCACAGAGGTGAGAGAGAGAGAGAGAGAGAGAGAGAGAGAGACTTTTGTAAATTGAGCTAAATATATGATAAAGAATATAAACCAGAAGAAGAAGAAAAAGATGCCTTCCTGGAATTAGAGAAATAGAAGGAAGACAAGCTGGGTGTGGTGGTACATTCCTTTAAGCCCAGCACCCTGAAGGCAGAGGCAGGCAGATCCCTGGGTTTTAAGCCTGCTTTGCAGATGGTATCCTTTCTCGGGAAACCTTGTTTCAACTAACCAGAAAACAACAACAACAACAACAAAAATTAAATAACTAAGTAACTGAGTAAGTGCATGAATAAAATAAACAAATCATGAGGAGTGAATGGTGTTGGGAGCCGCGTGATCGTCTCGCCGGCAGAAACGCACCCGGACACAAGGATCCTCCCGCAACAAACTTTATTACAGTCACGCGATGAAAAGAGGAGAGGAGAGGAGAGGGCCCAGAAGTGGTGCTGTTTATATAAGCCCTGGTCGCACCTAAGTGACGTGTCAATACCCTGATTGGCTGCTCACTCTTTACCCCGCCTGATGACTCGTGCCCAGCGTGCTTAGCGTGCTTACGCAATTTGCGCACGTGTACTGGAGGCTGTTTACAGTTTTGAGGGTGGAATGTCAACACCATCTAGTGGCGTCTGAGTCTCAGCTCTCCACATCCCCCTTTTGTTTTAATAAATGAAAACTGCCTTAAAGCCTATATAAGCATGGTACAAGAGGGCCCTAAGCTCGATCAAGCGAACTCCTTCTTTGGGGAGTAAGCGATCAAGAGCTTTAGATTACTTCCTTACCCCACCAGGTGCAATGGAAACAAGTCCTCTGGGTGCAGGGGCTAAGGGAGAAGATTAAAAAAGGAGGTGACACCCATTCCCGTGCAATGGAATAAAATTCCAGGGAGTGCAAGGGCTGTCATTCTCCTATTTAGGTACCATAGCCGCTTAGGCAAAGGCAAACATTGAGACTTGGATCACTCATCGACTCAGTGCAATCCATCCCGAAGTGGTTTTTGGGACGTTACATGCGGGGAAGACTACCTCCTGAGTTAAAGCAAATTGCAAAATAGGAACTCTTGGGTAATGATTATCAATTAAACCACTAAAGGAGGTAACTAGCACTGCCCAAGTATCAGAGGTAGCAGTTAATACCTGAACTTGGTGAGCCGTATAAGGCACTATTAAAGACTTTGGCTCCTTCCCAAAGTATGTAATGGCTGTTTTTAACCCACGAAGTGTGAGTTGAGCGACTGCATCCGGATACCATTCAATAATTTTTGTAGGAGAAGCATTGGGATGAACCCACACTAAGGGTCCATCTTGCCATAATACAGCAGTTGGTAAATGTTTAGTTTTAATGACACACAGGTCAAAGGTCTTAGTTTCATCTACACGTTTTAATTGGGCATCCTGTAAAGCGTTTTCTACCACTCGCAGGGCATGGCTTGCAGCCGGTGTTAAGGCTCTGGGTGAAGAAATATGAGCATCCCCTTCCAAAATAGGGGTTTTAATTCAGCAGAAGGAATCTTTAAAAATGGCCTAAGCCAATTTATATCACCTAATAATTTTTGAAAATCATTTAAGGTATGTAAATGATCCCTGCGAATTTCTATTTTTTGAGGGACTATTCGTTCCAGATAAATAACAGTCCCTAGAAAGGAACCTACTTCTGAAATTTGGACCTTTTCAGTGGCAATATGCAATCCCCATTGTTGCAGGGTTTTTTGCAACAAAGGATACGCATCTTGTAAGATGGCTAACTCCTCATGGCACAAGAGAATATCATCCATATAATGAATCAGCAACAAGGAAGGAAATTGCTGTCTAACTGGTTCAAGGGCCATCTGCATATACAATTGACACATGGTGGGGCTATTAGCCATGCCTTGAGGTAGAACTGTCCACTGATATCTTTGGTCTGGCTCATGGTGATTAACAGCAGGTAGGGTAAAGGCAAATCTCTGTCTGTCTCGTGGGCACAATGGAATAGAGAAAAAAACAATCCTTGATGTCTATTATTATAATTCTCCATTGCTTAGGCAGGGCTGAAAGCAGAGGCAAGCCTCGTTGCACTGTTCCAAATAATCGCATCTGTGCGTTAATAGCCCTCAGGTCATGGAGAAGCCTCCACTTTCCTGATTTCTTTTTATAACAAAAATGAGTGTATTCCAGGGGGAAGTAGATGGTTCCAAATGACCAAGCTGTACCTGTTCTTTAACCAGCCTTGTAGCAGCTTCTAGCTTTTCAGAGGAAAGGGGCCATTGAGGAACCCATACGGCTTCCTCTGTGAGCCAAGATATGGGCATGGAACCCTCAATGGCGGTTAATGAAAACCCAGGCCTTGTTTTTCTGTATTATTTTCCTGTGAAATCGGGTGCAATCTCCCTTGTTCCTGTTTACCAAGGCCTTTTCCTTCCTTATAACCCCTCCTTTTATTATATCAATTGCCTGTTCAGAGTACTCATTGGTCAATGCTAATCCTAAATCCTGCAAAATATCTCTTCCTCAGAGATTGACAGGAGAGAGAAGAGAACATATGGTATGAAACTTCCTGTTTGACCTTCCGGTACTTGC
Organism: Meriones psammophilus; assembly: GCA_036365155.1. Taxonomy (NCBI): domain Eukaryota; kingdom Metazoa; phylum Chordata; class Mammalia; order Rodentia; family Muridae; genus Meriones; species Meriones psammophilus. Next base: position 28,838 of record JAEOAE010002075.1, on the reverse strand, counting down.
CACCTCAAAGAGCGTGAACTAACTGCAGGGCTGGCCTCATATCCCAACCCTTGTAAGGAGTGGGATGATTGCGTAACAGGCCATGCCTTAGGCCACCAGGTAGAAGAAATAATGCTTTTATCAGCCCCTGTGTCCAAAATACCAGTAAAACCTTTTTCTTCTATTTGTAATTGTAAGGTAGGTCTGGTCTTAAGATCAACTACCAAATGAGCAAAGTCTGTTCCTGTGGAACCGAGTCCTTTTGCGCCCCTTGGTGTTTCGGTAGATGGAAAACAGTCATGAAGACTTGGGAGGAGGACTAATTGAGCAATCCTATCTCCAGGAGAAATAGAAAATACGCCTTGGGGGCAGGAACAAAGCACCTGGAGCTGTCCCGTAAAATCCTGATCTAAGATTTCAGGAAGGACCATAAGTCCTTTTAAAGTGAGAGAGGAGCGACCCAAAATAAGACCGACACTTCCTTCAGGCAGGGGACCTTCAAACTCCACTGGGACAGGTTGCACCCCCATGTGTGGCATTAATAAGAATTGGGAGGTGGAACGGAGGTCCAGGCCTGCTGATCCTCTGGTTGCTCTATAGCTGGATAAGCCCTCCTGTTGTCTGTCTGTGTCCCATTTTTTCTGGGTCCCTGGGACTTGGGGCCCTGAAATCCGTTTTTTGGAATATTTTCATTCCTCTCATCAGGGGGGGTTTCATGCTGGATAAGCTTTCCCTGAATATCTCTAATTGAACGGCATTCATTAGCCCAGTGATTGCCCTTTTTACACTTAGGGCAAAGTCCAGGAACCTTTTTTTTCACAGACACACGACAGTCTCTTTTAAAATGACCCATTTTGCCACAATTAAAACAAACTTTATTATTTTCAGAACTTGGGCAGTTATTGTTCTGTAATATGGCTGCCGCCAGGCCGGTGTTGGTAAGTGGGCCTCCGAGTCCTCGGCAAACCTTTATCTAGTCTGTCAGTCCTTTGTTCCTTCTGGGGGTAATGACTGCCTTGCATTCTGGTGAAGCATTTTCATACACCAGTTGTTCTATCATTGGCCAGACCCTTTCCGGGTCTCCAAATATCCTGCCTGCTGCATCCGTCATTTTGGCCACAAATTTTGGGAATGACTCCTGAGGACCCTGGATTATTTTTGTTAAATGGCCCTCGGTCCCACCCTCCTTTGAAAGGGCCTTCCATGCTTTAATTGCAGCAGCAGATATTTGGCCATACGCTCCCCAATCATAATCTGTATGTTGCTGGACATGCAGACCTTGTCCTGTTAGTAGCTCAAATGTCCAGCATCGTTGATTGTCTTCTGCATTGGCATTAGCCCTAGCTTGGGCTTGACAGGCATCATACCATAGGGCTTTCCATTCCAAATACACTCCCATATTAGGGAGGACAGCTTTCACTACAGTCTGCCAATCATTTGGGGTCATTGCTGTAGAGCCTAGCCTCTCAAGCTGCATAATTGTGAAATTAGCATCCACCCCGTACTTATTAACTGACTCTGCCAGTTCCTTGACTAGAGGGTAATCTACAGGCACGTGGACACGGCCTCCCTCCACATCTTCAAATACTGGAAAAGTCTGAAAAATTTTGTGTCTGTCTTCTGTTGAAAAGAAGGAATCAGGACAGTGCCGCCCGGTGTAGGATGGGGGAGCACTAGAGACAACGGGAGCGGCCGACTGAGAAAGTGCACCCTTCCTGTTCCTCATACTACTTTGCTTTTGATATAATAGTAACGGCCGCTCATCCGGATGGTATCGTTTTTCCTCATAGCAGGCTGCTTCCCCCCAAGGCCTCTTTGCCAGAGGGATATAGCTGCTCAAATTCCAGGGCATTCTTTCCCTTACCTCTCACTTTCGTGGCTTTAACATCCACAGAAGGGTCTTTTTTCTTAGAGACGTTTCTATTTCTATCTATTGGGGCCCCTAATCTTTCACGTCCTGTTTTTGGCATGTTGTCTCGCATCTCCCCTACCCTTAGCCTTTTGCTAATCCCTTTCCTTCCGAGGCAGCCCTCAAGTTTGCACGAAACCAAAAAAAGGAGAGCTATGGCAGCTATCACAGCAGGGAAGGAGATAAGGGCTTCTGCTAGCTGAAATGAGAAACGAGATAAATCGAGATCGAGCATGTCTCTCAGGACAAACCTCAATGTTGCGGTTCTGAATCCCTCCCGCAAACGGGCGCTCTCCTCGGTACCGTGGTGTTCCCGGTTTCGCACCAGATGTTGGGAGCCGCGTGATCATCTCGCTGGCAGAAATGCACGCAGACACAAGGATCCTCCCGCAACAAACTTTATTACAGTCACGCGATGAAAAGAGGAGAGGAGAGGAGAGAGCCCCGATGTGGCGCTGTTTATATAAGCCCTGGTCGCACCTAAGTGACGTGTCAATACCCTGATTGGCTGCTCACTCTTTACCCCGCCTGATGACTCGGGCCCAGTGTGCTTAGCGTGCTTACGCAATTTGCATGTGTACTGGAGGCTGTTTACAGTTTTGAGGGTGGAATGTCTAGCCATCTAGTGGCGTCTGAGTCTCAGCTCTCCACAGAATGGCATGGAGCTCTCTTTGTTATTCTCTTTCCCTTTCATCCTGATACGGGGCTGTATTCACTCTGCTTTCACACAGGAGTGAGTGATTTCATCCATGCAAGACACCCAACAAGTTCACTGATGTATCCGGACACCCCAAACAAGTGTTTTGTGTGCATACTGAGCTTTGGTTAAAAGGCTTTCTTTGCTTTCTGCCGACATTCAGCGTGATTCATTGCTAGAAAACCACCCACCGTGGCCAGGAGTAACATTGCCACCATATCCCACGTGCTTTGGTTTCTATAAGTGATAATATAACAAATGTTTGGAAAGTGCGTTCAGGAGCAGCTGTACAATAGTGTACCGACATGTTCAAAGATGTGTGTGTGTGAAAACACCTTAAAGAAAAGTTAGGTGTCTTCTTGGAGTTGATCGTTTCTCACAGAAACATTAACAGGCTTAGAAAAGATGAAAGGACACATTCTTTAGCATTCATGGTGCTTTGAACATAAGATGTTCTTATGACTCTCCGGATGCTAACAAGGTTATCGACGTGTGAATATTTATTAAACAGATGTTTGGAAAGTGTTCCTGTCCTCTCCCCCCCCCTCTCTCTCTCTCAATCTCAATCTCTATCTCTCTCTGTTTCTCTCTATCTGTTTCTCTGTGTATGTGTGTCTGTGAGAGACACAGAGACAGACAGACAAAGAGAGAGAGACAGAGACAGAGAGTCAGAGAACTATATTTGCTGTGAGCCTTCTTGTCTCTCCCTCTAGCTTGTTGCTGAATTGTTCTTTCTTGTTTTTTTTTTTTTTTTTGTTTTTTTTTTTGTTTGTGTGTGTGTGTGTGTGTGTGTGTGTGTGTTTGCTTGCTTTATTTATTTATCCATTCACCCATTTATTTATTTGTTGCTTTGGTTTGTTCCTGCTTTTGTTTTATTTGTTTGTTTCCAGCCTTGGTAGCCTTGGTTTTGTAGACCAGGCTGGCCTGGAACTCAGAGAGATCCACTTGCCTCTCTCTGACTCCCCGAGACCAGGGATGACAGTCATGCTTCACCATGCCTGGCCTATGTTTTAATTTTATTTCTTGTTTTGTTGACACAAGGTTTTTGAGATGATGTCTCTCTGTATTGGCTGTCTTTCATACCGAGTAGATGCCTCGGCACAGTTTTTCTCACCCCTTGGAAACTTCTCTAGTTCTTTCTGAATTTGTTTACTTATTGGTCTTTATTTCATGTGTGTTGGTATGAGGGTGTCAGAAGACCTGGACCTGAAGGTCCTGAGCTGCCATGTGTGTGTTGGGAGTTGAGTGTGGGATCTTGAGAAGACCAGACCATGTGCTCTTAACCACTGAGGCACTTCTACAGCCAAAATTTATTTATTTATCTATCTATTTATCCATTTATTGTTTGTTTGGTTATTTATTATCTAGTTATTTATTTATTTGAGACAAACTCTCCACATCATCATCATCTCTCTCTCTCTCTCTCTCTCTCTCTCTCTCTATCTATCTATCTATCTGTATGTCTCTGAGAGACAGAGAGCTAGCTATATTTTAAAATTAAATAAGTGAATGAGAAATCAAAAACATACAAGCTTTGGTTTTGTGTCTGTTTGTTTGATTTGTTTTGTTTTGTTTTAGTTTATTTTTCCTCTCTCCAGATAGGGGTGGCTGCCCTGCCACTCACTCTGGAGACCAGTCTGGCCTTGAAACAAAGAGAAGGCCTGCTTCTGCTTTTGTTCTTGTGTTGTTGTTGCTGCTGCTGCTGTTTTGTTTTCATGCATTTTTTGTTTGCTTGTTTGTTTTATTCTATGCAGTCAAGCAAGGGTTGAGGGGGAGAAGAAAAAGAATACACACATCAAAGACAGAGATTCTCTCTCTCTCTCTCTCTCTCTCTCTCAAACACATACACAGAGGTGAGAGAGAGATATTTTTGTAAATGGCACTAAATATTTGATAAAGAATAAATATAGAACAAAGAATATAAACCAGAAGAAGAAAAAAAAAAGATGCCTTCCTGGAATTAGAGAAATAGAAGGAAGACAAGCTGGGTGTGGTGGTACATTCCTTTAAGCCCAGCACCCTGAAGGCAGAGGCAGGCAGATCCCTGGGTTTTAAGCCTGCTTTGCAGATGGTATCCTTTCTCGGGAAACCTTGTTTCAAGGAGAGGAGAGGAGAGGGCCCAGAAGTGGTGCTGTTTATATAAGCCCTGGTCGCACCTAAGTGACGTGTCAATACCCTGATTGGCTGCTCACTCTTTACCCCGCCTGATGACTCGTGCCCAGCGTGCTTAGCGTGCTTACGCAATTTGCGCACGTGTACTGGAGGCTGTTTACAGTTTTGAGGGTGGAATGTCAACACCATCTAGTGGCGTCTGAGTCTCAGCTCTCCACATCCCCCTTTTGTTTTAATAAATGAAAACTGCCTTAAAGCCTATATAAGCATGGTACAAGAGGGCCCTAAGCTCGATCAAGCGAACTCCTTCTTTGGGGAGTAAGCGATCAAGAGCTTTAGATTACTTCCTTACCCCACCAGGTGCAATGGAAACAAGTCCTCTGGGTGCAGGGGCTAAGGGAGAAGATTAAAAAAGGAGGTGACACCCATTCCCGTGCAATGGAATAAAATTCCAGGGAGTGCAAGGGCTGTCATTCTCCTATTTAGGTACCATAGCCGCTTAGGCAAAGGCAAACATTGAGACTTGGATCACTCATCGACTCAGTGCAATCCATCCCGAAGTGGTTTTTGGGACGTTACATGCGGGAAGACTACCTCCTGAGTTAAAGCAAATTGCAAAATAGGAACTCTTGGGTAATGATTATCAATTAAACCACTAAAGGAGGTAACTAGCACTGCCCAAGTATCAGAGGTAGCAGTTAATACCTGAACTTGGTGAGCCGTATAAGGCACTATTAAAGACTTTGGCTCCTTCCCAAAGTATGTAATGGCTGTTTTTAACCCACGAAGTGTGAGTTGAGCGACTGCATCCGGATACCATTCAATAATTTTTGTAGGAGAAGCATTGGGATGAACCCACACTAAGGGTCCATCTTGCCATAATACAGCAGTTGGTAAATGTTTAGTTTTAATGACACACAGGTCAAAGGTCTTAGTTTCATCTACACGTTTTAATTGGGCATCCTGTAAAGCGTTTTCTACCACTCGCAGGGCATGGCTTGCAGCCGGTGTTAAGGCTCTGGGTGAAGAAATATGAGCATCCCCCAAAAAAATAGGGGTTTTAATTCAGCAGAAGGAATCTTTAAAAATGGCCTAAGCCAATTTATATCACCTAATAATTTTTGAAAATCATTTAAGGTATGTAAATGATCCCTGCGAATTTCTATTTTTTGAGGGACTATTCGTTCCAGATAAATAACAGTCCCTAGAAAGGAACCTACTTCTGAAATTTGGACCTTTTCAGTGGCAATATGCAATCCCCATTGTTGCAGGGTTTTTTGCAACAAAGGATACGCATCTTGTAAGATGGCTAACTCCTCATGGCACAAGAGAATATCATCCATATAATGAATCAGCAACAAGGAAGGAAATTGCTGTCTAACTGGTTCAAGGGCCATCTGCATATACAATTGACACATGGTGGGGCTATTAGCCATGCCTTGAGGTAGAACTGTCCACTGATATCTTTGGTCTGGCTCATGATGATTAACAGCAGGTAGGGTAAAGGCAAATCTCTGTCTGTCTCGTGGGCACAATGGAATAGAGAAAAAACAATCCTTGATGTCTATTATTATAATTCTCCATTGCTTAGGCAGGGCTGAAAGCAGAGGCAAGCCTCGTTGCACTGTTCCAAATAATCGCATCTGTGCGTTAATAGCCCTCAGGTCATGGAGAAGCCTCCACTTTCCTGATTTCTTTTTTATAACAAAAATGAGTGTATTCCAGGGGGAAGTAGATGGTTCCAAATGACCAAGCTGTACCTGTTCTTTAACCAGCCTTGTAGCAGCTTCTAGCTTTTCAGAGGAAAGGGGCCATTGAGGAACCCATACGGCTTCCTCTGTGAGCCAAGATATGGGCATGGAACCCTCAATGGCGGTTAATGAAAACCCAGGCCTTGTTTTTCTGTATTATTTTCCTGTGAAATCGGGTGCAATCTCCCTTGTTCCTGTTTACCAAGGCCTTTTCCTTCCTTATAACCCATCCTTTTTATTATATCAATTGCCTGTTCAGAGTACTCATTGGTCAATGCTAATCCTAAATCCTGCAAAATATCTCTTCCTCAGAGATTGACAGGGAGAGGAAGAACATATGGTATGAAACTTCCTGTTTGACCTTCCGGTGCTTGCCACCTCAAAGAGCGTGAACTAACTGCAGGGCTGGCCTCATATCCCAACCCTTGTAAGGAGTGGGATGATTGCGTAACAGGCCATGCCTTAGGCCACCAGGTAGAAGAAATAATGCTTTTATCAGCCCCTGTGTCCAAAATACCAGTAAAACCTTTTTCTTCTATTTGTAATTGTAAGGTAGGTCTGGTCTTAAGATCAACTACCAAATGAGCAAAGTCTGTTCCTGTGGAACCGAGTCCTTTTGCGCCCCTTGGTGTTTCAGTAGATGGAAAACAGTCATGAAGACTTGGGAGGAGGACTAATTGAGCAATCCTATCTCCAGGAGAAATAGAAAATACGCCTTGGGGGCAGGAACAAAGCACCTGGAGCTGTCCCAAAAATCCTGATCTAAGATTTCAGGAAGGACCATAAGTCCTTTTAAAGTGAGAGAGGAGCGACCCAAAATAAGACCGACACTTCCTTCAGGCAGGGGACCTTCAAACTCCACTGGGACAGGTTGCACCCCCATGTGTGGCATTAATAAGAATTGGGAGGTGGAACGGAGGTCCAGGCCTGCTGATCCTCTGGTTGCTCTATAGCTGGATAAGCCCTCCTGTTGTCTGTCTGTGTCCCATTTTTTCTGGGTCCCTGGGACTTGGGGCCCTGAAATCCGTTTTTGGAATATTTTCATTCCTCTCATCAGGGGGTTTCATGCTGGATAAGCTTTCCTGAATATCTCTAATTGAACGGCATTCATTAGCCCAGTGATTGCCCTTTTTACACTTAGGCAAAGTCCAGGAACCTTTTTTTTCACAGACACACGACAGTCTCTTTTAAAATGACCCATTTTGCCACAATTAAAACAAACTTTATTATTTTCAGAACTTGGGCAGTTATTGTTCTGTAATATGGCTGCCGCCAGGCCGGTGTTGGTAAGTGGGCCTCCGAGTCCTCGGCAAACCTTTATCTAGTCTGTCAGTCCTTTGTTCCTTCTGGGGGTAATGACTGCCTTGCATTCTGGTGAAGCATTTTCATACACCAGTTGTTCTATCATTGGCCAGACCCTTTCCGGGTCTCCAAATATCCTGCCTGCTGCATCCGTCATTTTGGCCACAAATTTTGGGAATGACTCCTGAGGACCCTGGATTATTTTTGTTAAATGGCCCTCGGTCCCACCCTCCTTTGAAAGGGCCTTCCATGCTTTAATTGCAGCAGCAGATATTTGGCCATACGCTCCCAATCATAATCTGTATGTTGCTGGACATGCAGACCTTGTCCTGTTAGTAGCTCAAATGTCCAGCATCGTTGATTGTCTTCTGCATTGGCATTAGCCCTAGCTTGGGCTTGACAGGCATCATACCATAGGGCTTTCCATTCCAAATACACTCCCATATTAGGGAGGACAGCTTTCACTACAGTCTGCCAATCATTTGGGGTCATTGCTGTAGAGCCTAGCCTCTCAAGCTGCATAATTGTGAAATTAGCATCCACCCCATACTTATTAACTGACTCTGCCAGTTCCTTGACTAGAGGGTAATCTACAGGCACGTGGACACGGCCTCCCTCCACATCTTCAAATACTGGAAAAGTCTGAAAAATTTTGTGTCTGTCTTCTGTTGAAAAGAAGGAATCAGGACAGTGCCGCCCGGTGTAGGATGGGGGAGCACTAGAGACAACGGGAGCGGCCGACTGAGAAAGTGCACCCTTCCTGTTCCTCATACTACTTTGCTTTTGATATAATAGTAACGGCCGCTCATCCGGATGGTATCGTTTTTTCCTCATAGCAGGCTGCTTCCCCCTCCAAGGCCTCTTTGCCAGAGGGATATAGCTGCTCAAATTCCAGGGCATTCTTTCCCTTACCTCTCACTTTCGTGGCTTTAACATCCACAGAAGGGTCAGTCATATGATGAAAAGAGGAGAGGAGAGGAGAGGGCCCCGATGTGGCGCTGTTTATATAAGCCCTGGTCGCACCTAAGTGATGTGTCAATACCCTGATTGGCTGCTCACACTTTACCCTGCGTGATGACTCAGGCCCAGCGTGCTTAGCGTGCTTACGCAATTTGCGCATGTGTACTGGAGGCTGTTTACAGTTTTGAGGGTGGAATGTCAACGCCATCTAGTGGCGTCTGAGTCTCAGCTCTCCACAGAATGGCATGGAGCTCTCTTTGTTATTCTCTTTCCTTTTCATCCTGATACGGGCTGTATTCACTCTGCTTTCACACAGGAGTGAGTTATTTCATCCATGCAAGACACCCAACAAGTTCACTGATGTATCCGGACACCCCAAACAAGTGTTTTTGTGTGCATACTGAGCTTTGGTTAAAAGGCTTTCTTTGCTTTCTGCCGACATTCAACTTGATTCATTGCTAGAAAACCACCCACTGTGGCCAGGAGAAACATTGCCACCATATCCCACTTGCTTTTGTTTCTATAAGTGATAATATAACAAATGTTTGGAAAGTGCGTTCAGGAGGAGCTGTACAATAGTGTACCGACATGTTCAAAGATGTGTGTATGTGAAAACACCTTAAAGAAAAGTTAGGTTTCTTCTTGAAGATGATCGTTTCTCACAGAAACATTAACAGGCTTAGAAAAGACGAAAGGAAACATTCTTTAGCATTCACGGTGCTTTGAACATGAGATGTTCTTATGACCCTTCTGATGCTAACAAGGTTATCGACCTGTGAATATTTATTAAACAGATGTTTGGAAAGTGTTCCTGTCCTCTCTCTCTCTCTCTCTCTCTCTCTCTCTCTCTCTCTCTCTTCTCTCTCTCAATCTCAATCTCTATCTCTCTCTGTTTTTCTCTCTATCTGTTTCTCTGTGTATGTGTGTCTGTGAGAGACACAGAGACAGACAGACAAAGAGAGAGAGAGACAGAGACAGAGAGTCAGAGAACTATATTTGCTGTGAGCCTTCTTATCTCTCCCTCTAGCTTGTTGCTGAATTCTTCTTTCTTGGTTGTTTGTTTGTGTGTGTGTGTGTGTGTGTGTGTGTGTGTGTGTGTGTGTTTTACTTGCTTTATTTATTTATCCATTCACCCATTTATTTATTTGTTGCTTTGGTTTGTTCCTGCTTTTGTTTTGTTTGTTTGTTTCCAGCCTTGGTAGCCTTGGTTTTGTAGACCAGGCTGGCCTGGAACTCAGAGAGATCCACTTGCCTCTCTCTGACTCCCCGAGACCTGGGATAACAGTCATACTTCACCATGCCCGGCCTATGTTTTAATTTTATTTCTTGTTTTGTTGACACAAGTTTTTTGAGACGATGTCTCTCTGTATTGGCTGTCTTTCATACCGAGTAGATGCCTCGGCACAGTTTTTCTCACCCCTTGGAAACTTCTCTAGTTCTTTCTGAATTTGTTTACTTATTGGTTTTTATTTCATGTGTGTTGGTATGAGGGTGTCAGAAGACCTGGAATTGAAGGTCCTGAGCTGCCATGTGTGTGTTGGGAGTTGAGTGTGGGATCTTGAGAAGACCAGACCATGTGCTCTTAACCACTGAGCCACTTCTCCAGCCACCAAATTTATTTATTTATCTATCTATTTATCCATTTATTATTTGTTTGGTTATTTATTATCTAGTTATTTATTTATTTGAGACAAACTCTCCTCTCTCTCTCTCTCTCTCTCTCTCTCTCTCTCTCTCTCTCTCTCTCTGTCTCTGAGAGACAGAGAGCTAGCTATATTTTAAAATTAAGTAAGTGAATGAGAAATCAAAAACAAATAAGCTTTGGTTTGTGTCTGTTTGTTTGATTTGTTTTGTTTTGTTTTAGTTTATTTTTTCTCTCCCCAGATAGGGGTGGCTACCCTGCCACTCACTCTGGACACCAGTCTGTCATTGAAACAAAAGAAGGCCTGCTTCTGCTTTTGTTGTTGTTGTTGTTGTTGCGGCTGCTGCTGTTTTGTTTTCATGCTTTTTGTTTGCTTTTTTTTTTTATTCTATGCAGTCAAGCAAGGGTTGAGGGGGAGAAAATAAAGAAAGACACACATCACACACAGAGATTCTCTCTCTCTCACTCTCAAACACATACCACAGAGGTGAGAGAGAGATATTTTTTTAAATGGCACTAAATATATGATAAAGAATAAATATAGAATAAAAAATATAAACCAGAAGAAGAAAAACAAAATGCCTTCCTGGAAGTAAGAAATACAAGGAAGCCAAGCTGGGTGTGGTGGTGCATTCCTTTAGGCCCAGCACCCTGAAGAAGCCAGAGGCAGGCAGATACCTGTGTTTTAATCCTGCTTTGCAGATGGTATTCTTTCTCGGCAAACCTTGTTTCAACTAACAAAAAAAAAAAAAAAAAAAAAAAAAAAAAAAAAAACAACAAAAAACCTAAATACTAACCTGTACTTAGTTCACAACACTGTCTTTTCTTACTTTGGAGACACCTTTATGTGCTCTTCTCAGCCATGGTAGATATATCATTGTTCTGTTTTCTTCTCATCTTAGTTCAGAAACACTGTTTCAGTTTTTCCTGTACTTCTCAACGCTTTGTTTTTTGTTTGGGTTCTTATCATGTAAATATGTATATATGCTTTTCTCTACTACCCTAGATATATCACTGTTCTGTTTTCTTCTCAACTTAGTTCAATAACATTTTTACCTGTTTTCATGTACTTAGTTCACACTGCTGTGCTTTGCCTTTCTGTTGTTAAGTTGGAGATACTTTTATGTGTTGTTATGGACTATGCCAGATATATCACTTTTTCTTTTCTTCTCAACATAGGTGAGAAAAATTTTTAATGTTTTCATGAACTTAGTTTACAACGCTGTGCTGTCCTTTCTGTTCTTACCTTGGAGGCATGTTCATGTGCTCTTCTGTACAACGCTAGATATAGCACTTTTCTATGTTCTTTCTTGTACTTAGTTCACAATGCTTTGCTTTGCCTGTCTGTTCTTACCTGGGAAACCCGTTCATGTGCTCTTCTCTACTAAGCTAGTTATATCACTTTTCTTTTTTCTTCTCCACTTAGTTCAGTAACATTGTTACATGTTTTTGTGTACTTAGTTCACAACGCTGTGCTTTGCCTTTTTGTTCTTAACTTTTTTGATACTTTTATGTGTTCTTATTTACTATGCCAGATATATCACTTTTCTGTTTTCTTCTCAACTTAGTTCAGAAACACTGTTACATATTTTCCTGTACTTAGTTCACAACGCTGTGCTTTGCCTGTCTGTTTTTACCTGAGAAATACGTTTATGTGTTCTTCTGTAGTATGCCAGATATATTACTTTTCTGTTTCGTTTTCAACACAGTTCAGAAACAGTTTTTATTATTTTCATGTACTTAGTTCACAACGCTGTGCTCTCCTTTCTCTTCTTACCTTGGAAACACGTGTATGTGATCTTCTCTACTCTGCTTGATATCTCACTTCTCTGATTTCTTCTCTACTTAGTTCAGAAACTCTGATACATAGTCTCCTGTACTTATTTAACAACGCTGTGTTTAACTATCTTTTTTTTACTTTGGAAACATGTTTTTGTGCTCTTCTCTACTACGAGAGATATATCTCTGTTCTGTTTTCTTCTCCACTTAGTTCAGTAACATTGTTACATGTTTTCAGGTACTTAGTTCACAATGCTGTGCTTTGCCTGTCTGTTTTTAGTTTTAGATGCTTTTATGTGTTCTTCTGTACTAAAACAGATACATCACTTTTCTGTTTTCTTCTCAACTTAGTTCAGAAACACTGTTACATATTTTCCTGTGTTTAGTTCACAACACTGTGGTTTAACTTTCTTTTCTTACTTTGGAGACACATTTGTATGCTCTTCTCAACTATGCTAGATACATCACTTTTCTGTTTTCTTCTCATCTTAGTTCAGAAACATTGTTTCGTGTTTTCCTGTACTTACTTCTCAACTCTGTGTTTTATGTCTCTGTTCTTACCATGGAAACACATTTATTTGCTCTTCTCTACTATGCTAGATATATCAATTTTCTGTTTTCTTCTCAACTTAGTTCAGAAACACTGTTTCTTCTTTTCTTGTACTTAGTTCACAGAGCTGTGCTTTCTGTTTCTGTTCTTACCTTTGAGACACATTGATGTGTTCTTCTGTACTATGGTAGATATATCACTTTTCTGCTTTCTTCTCAACATAGGTCATAAACACTTTTTGTTGTTTTCATGTACTTAGTTTAGTTACGGTGTGCTTTCCTTTTCATTCTTACCTCGCTAACCCATTCATGTGCTCTTCTCTACTATGTGAGATATATCACTTTTCTCTTTTTTTCTAAACTTAGTTCAGAAACATTGTTACTTACTTAGGGTGTGCTATGGCTATGTTAGGGTTGTGTTAGGATTATGTTTTCAGTTAGGGTTAGTCTTAACGTAGTATTAAGGTTGTGCTAGTGTTATTGTTAGGCATAGGGTTAGGTTTTAATATTAGGGTTGTGGTAACTTTAGGGATAGTGTTATACTTAGGGTTTTGATATGGTTAGAGTTATGGTCAAGGTTGTGATAAGGGTAGGCATAGGATTAGGTTGTAATATTAGCTTGTGCTGGGGTTAGTGACAATGTTATTGTTATGGTTTTGCTAGGGTTGGAGTTATGGTTAGGGTTGTGATTGGGTTAGGATTATTGATGTGCTACTGTTAGGATTAGGGTTTGGGTTCTGTTAGGGTTAGGGTTATTCTTAGGATTATGCAGGGATTAGGGTTAGGGATTGGTTTAGGGTTAGGTTTGGGGTTTTGGTAGTTTTAGGGTTAGGGTTGTACTGGGGTACAGGTTAGGGTTAGGATTTTGCTTGGGTTAGGATTAAGGTTAGGGTTAGGCTTAGGGTTGTGCTAGAATTAGAGTTAGGATTAGGGTTGTGCTAGGGTTAAACTTAGGGTTAGTGTTAGGGTTATGGTTGTGCTGGGTTTAATATTAGGTCTAGGGTTACTGTCAACGTTAGGGTTATACTACCGTTAGGATTAGGAGTTTGCTAGGGTCAGGGTTAGGGTTGTGCTAGGGTTAGATTTAAGATTATGGTTATGGTTAATTTTGTGCTAGGGTTAGGGTTAGTTTTAGGGTTATGCTAGGGTTAGGTTTAGTTTTAGGGTTGTGCAAGTGTTAGCGATGCATTCAGGTGTTAGGGTTTGGTTAAATGTTAGGGTTAGGGTTGTGCTAGAGTTAGGATTAGGGTTAGGATTAATGTGCTAGTTTAGGGTTATCCTTTGGTTAGGGTTAGGGTTTATTCTTAAAGTTGTGCTAGGGTTAGGGTTAGTGTTGTTTTATAGTTGGGGTTAGGATCATACTAGGTTTAGGGTTAGGATTGTGCTAGGGTCAGGGTTAGAATTAGGTTTCGTGTTTGGTTAACACTGGGGCTAAATTTATTTTTGTTCTCTGTTCAGGGATAGCATTATGGTTAGGGTTGTGCTACATTTCAGGTTAGTATTAGAGTTAGGATTGTGCTATGTTTAGGTTTAAGGTAAAGTTTAGGATTAGAGTTAAGGTTATTGTTAGGGTTAAGGTTAGGTTTGGGCTACGGTTACTGTTAGGTTTATGGTTAGGGTTAGGGTTGTACTAGGTTCAGTATTAGGGTTTGGATTGTGTTACTGTTAGTGTTATGGATAGTGTTGTGTTAGAGTTAGAGTTAAGCTTAGTGTTAGGATTAAGTTTGTGCTAGGGTTAGAGTTAGGGTTCATCTTTTGGTTGTTGTAAGGTTGGGTTTAGGTTGGGTTACAGATAGGATTATTGTTAATGTTGTGATAGCTTTAGGGTTATGGTTGGTATGTTTAAGGGTTGCGTTTGTTCTTTAGTTCTAGGATTAGGGTTACTTTGGGTTCAAAGTAAGTGTTATGCTTTGTGCTAGGTTTAGTGTTAGGGTTAGGATCAGGGTCAGGGTCAGGGTTAATGGTTAGGGTCATGTTCAGTGTTAGGGTCAGGGTCAGGCAGGGTCAGTGTCAGGGTCAGGGTCAGGTTCAGGTTCAGGTCAGGCTCAGGGTCAGGGTAGGGGTAGGGGTAGGGTAAGGGTAGGTTACATATAGGGTTACTGGTAGGGTTAGAGTTAGGGTTAGGGTTAATGTTAGGGTTAGTGTTTTGCTACGGTTCACGGTTTTGCTGGTTTTAGGGCTATGGTATGGTAGGGTTAGGGTTGTGCTATGGTTAGGGTTATGGTTAGCTTTAGGGTTATGTTAAGGAAAGAGTTAAGGTTGTTCTAGGTTTAAGGTTATGGTTGGGTTAGTGTTGTGATAGGGTAGTGTTACTTTTAGGGTTAGATTTAGGTATAAGGTAAAGGGTTAGGTTTAGGGTTAGGGTTATGCTAGGGTAAGGGTTAGGGTTATGGTTGTGCTGGGTTTAGGATATACGATAAAGAATAAATATAGAATAAATAAAACTAACTAAATACATAGTCTTTCCGTCATAGGCGTTGTTACTGCACAATCTGTGAGTCCACATTTCATTTATTTCTATTTTTCTTTTTTTTTTTTTTTTTCTGGTTTGGTTTTTAGTTTGCATGTAGTCCATGGAGACCAGTTTGGCCTTGAAACAAGGAAAAGCCTCCTTCTGCTCTTTTTTGTTTTGTTCATTTGTTTTTGGTTTTTTTCCTGACCCCAATCCCAAGACCTGGTTCTGTGCAATTGTGCTGAACCAGTTTGCTGTGAGCCTTCTTGTCTCTCCCTCTAGCTTGTTGCTGAATTGTTCTTCCTTGGTTGTTGTTGTTGTGGTTTTTTTAATATTATTTTTTATTTTTTTAAAATTAATCCCAGGTTATTTACTTTGTATCCCAGCCATAGCCCCCTCCCTCATTCCTTGGTTGATTTTGACTGTATTATTCATATTGTGTGTGTGTTTGTTTTGCCCTCATCTGCCTGGCTTCTTCCCAGTATCCTTACAGCCCCAGTGTGTAAGTTTCACATTTAGAGTTAGAATTTGTTCAGAGAGTTAGGTAATGTGCAGGCCTGTACAGCCAACACCAGCACAGACTAATTCATTGTGTTATGTGTGTGTGTGTGTGTGTGTGTGTGTGTGTGTGTGTGTGTGTGTGTGCTTGCTTTATTTATTTATCCATTCATCCATTTATTTATTTGTTGCTTTGGTTTGTTTCTGTTTTTGTTTTGTTTGTTTGTTTCCAGCCTTGGTAGCCTTGGTTTTGTAGACCAGGCTGGCCTGGAACTCAGAGAGATCCACTTGCCTCTCTCTGACTCCCCGAGTCCTGGGATGACAGTCATGCTTCACCATGCCCGGCCTATGTTTTAATTTTATTTCTTGTTTTGTTGACACAAGTTTTTTGAGACGATGTCTCTGTGTATTGGCTGTCCTTCATACTGAGTAGATGCCTCGGCACAGTTTTTCTCACCCCTTGGAAACTTCTCTAGTTCTTTCTGAATTTGTTTACTTATTGGTTTTTATTTCATGTGTGTTTGTATGAGGGTGTCAGAAGACCTGGAACCGAAAGTCCTGAGCTACCATGTGTGTGTTGGGAGTTGAGTGTGGGATCTTGAGAAGACCAGACCATGTGCTCCTAACCACTGAGCCACTTCTCCAGCAACCAAATTTATTTCTTTATCTATCTATTTATCCATTTATTATTTGTTTGGTTATTTATTATCTAGTTATTTATTTATTTGAGACAAACTCTCCACATCATCTCTCTCTCTCTCTCTCTGTATGTCTCTGAGAGACAGAGAGCTAGCAATATTTTAAAATTAAATAAGTGAATGTGAAATCAAAAACAAACAAGCTTTGATTTTGTGTCTATTTGTTTGATTTGTTTTGTTTTGTTTTAGTTTATTTTTTCCTCTCCAGATACAGGTGGCTGCCCTGCCACTCACTCTGGAGACCTGTGTGGCCTTGAAACAAAGAGAAGGCCTGCTTCTGCTTTTGTTGTTGTTGTTGCTGTTGCTGCTGCTGCTGTTTTGTTTTCATACATTTTGTTTGCTTGTTTGTTTTATTCTATGCAGTCAAGCAAGGGTTGAGGGGGAGAAGAAAAAGAAAGACACACATCACACACAGAGATTCTCTCTCTCTCTCTCAAACACATGCCACAGAGGTGAGAGAGATAGATTTTTGTAAATGGTACTAAATATATGATAAAGAATAAATATAGAATAAAGAATATAAACCAGAAGAAGAAAAACAAAATGCCTTCCTGGAAGTAAGAAATACAAGGAAGCAAAGCTGGGTGTGGTGGTGCATTCCTTTAGGCCCAGCACCCTGAAGAATGCAGAGGCAGGCAGATCCCTGGGTTTTAATCCTGCTTTGCAGATGGTATTCTTTCTGGGGAAACCTTGTTTCAACTAACAAAAAAACAAAAACAAAAAAAAAAAAAAAAAATAAACAAAAAAAAAAAAACATCAACTAAATATGTAGATACTAACCTGTACTTAGTTCACTACACTGTCTTTTCTTACTTTGGAGAGACACTTTATGTGCTCTTCTCAACTATGCTAGATATATCATTGTTCTGTTTTCTTCTCATCTTAGTTCAGAAACACTGTTTCAGTTTTTCCTGTACTTCTGAATGCTGTGTTTTTTTTGTTTGGGTTCTTATCATGTAAATATGTATATATGCTTTTCTCTACTACCCTAGATATATCACTGTTCTGTTTTCTTCTCAACTTAGTTCAATAACATTGTTACCTGTTTTCATGTACTTAGTTCACACTGCTGTGCTTTGCCTTTCTGTTGTTAAGTTGGAGATACTTTTATGTGTTGTTCTGGACTACGCCAGATATATCACTTTTTCTTTTCTTCTCAACATAGGAGAGAAAAATTTTTAATTTTTTCATGAACTTAGTTTACAACGCTGTGCTGTCCTTTCTGTTCTTACCTTGGAGGCATGTTCATGTGCTCTTCTGTACAACGCTAGATATAGCACTTTTCTATGTTCTTTCTTGTACTTAGTTCACAATGCTTAGCTTTGCCTGTCTGTTCTTACCTGGGAAACCCGTTCATGTGCTCTTCTCTACTAAGCTAGTTATATCACTTTTCTTTTTTCTTCTCCACTTAGTTCAGTAACATTGTTACATGTTTTTGTGTACTTAGTTCACAACGCTGTGCTTTGCCTTTTTGTTCTTAACTTTTTTTTATACGTTTATGTGTTCTTCTGACTATGCCAGATATATCACTTTTCTGTTTTCTTCTCAACATCAGAGACACTTTTTTTTTTTACAAGTTTAGTTCAAAATACACTTCTGTTACAGATTTTTACCTGTTTTATTATTTTCAGTTTAGTTCACAACGCTGTGCTCTCCTTTCTCTTCTTACCTTGGAAACACGTGTATGTGATCTTCTCTACTCTGCTTGATATCTCACTTTTCTGATTTCTTCTCTACTTAGTTCAGAAACTCTGATACATATTCTCCTATACTTAATTCACAACGCTGTGCTTTAACTATCTTTTCTTACTTTGGAAACATGTTTTTGTGCTCTTCTCTACTATGAGAGATATATCTCTGTTCTGTTTATTTCTCCACTTAGTTCAGTAACATTGTTCCATGTTTTCAGGTACTTAGTTCACAATGCTGTGATTTGCCTGTCTGTTCTTAAGTTTTAGATGCTTTTATGTGTTCTTCTGTACTAAACCAGATACATCACTTTTCTGTTTTCTTTTCAACTTAGTTCAGAAACACTGTTACATATTTTCCTGTGCTTAGTTCACAATACTGTGGTTTAACTTTCTTTTCTTACTTTGGAGACACCTTTATGTGCTCTTCTCAACTATGCTAGATATATCACTTTTCTGTTTTCTTCTCATCTTAGTTCAGAAACATTGTTTCGTGTTTTCCTGTACTTACTTCTCAACTCTGTGTTTTATGTCTCTGTTCTTACCATGGAAACACATTTATTTGCTCTTCTCTACTACGCTAGATATATCAATTTTCTGTTTTCTTCTCAACTTAGTTCAGAAACACTGTTTAGTCTTTTTCCTGTACTTAGTTCACAGAGCTGTGCTTTCTGTTTCTGTTCTTATCTTTGAGACACATTAATGTGTTCTTCTGTACTATGGTAGATATATCACTTTTCTGCTTTCTTCTCAACATAGGTCATAAACACTTTTTGTTGTTTTCATGTACTTAGTTTACAACGGTGTGCTTTCCTTTTCAGTCTTACCTTGCTAACCCGCATGTGCTCTTCTCTACTACGTGAGATATATCACCTTTCTCTTTTTTTCTAAACTTAGTTCAGAAACATTGTTACTTACTTAGGGTGTGCTAGGGGTATGTTTAGTGTTGTGCTAGGTTTAGATTTTCAGTTAGGGTTAGTTTTAAGGTTATGCCTAGTATTAAGGTTGTGCTAGTGTTAGTGTTAGGCATAAGGTTAGGTTTTAATATTAGGGTTGTGGTAGGTTTAGGGATAGTGTTATACTTAGGGTTTTGCTAGGATTAAAGTTATAGTCAAGGTTGTGATAAGAGTAGGCATAGGATTAGGTTGTAATATTAGCTTGTGCTGGGGTTAGTGACAATGTTATTGTTATGGTTTTGCTAGGGTTAGAGTTATGGTTAGGGTTGTAATTGGGTTAGGATTATTGATGTGCTACTGTTAGGATTAGGGTTTGGGTTCTGTTAGGGTTAGGGTTAGGGTTTTTCTTAGGATTATATAGGGATTATTGTGAGGGATTGGTTTAGGGTTAGGTTTGGGGTTTTGGTAGTTTTAGGTTAGGGCTGTACTGGGGTACAGGTTAGGGTTAGGGTTTTGCTTGGTTAGGATTAAGGTTAGTGTTAGGCTTAGGGTTGTGCTAGAATTAGACTTAGGATTAGGCTTGTGCTAGGGTTAAACTTAGGGTTAGTGTTAGGGTTATGGTTGTGCTGGGTTTAGTATTAGGGCTAGGGTTAGTGTCAATGTTAGGGTTGTACTAGGGTTAGGATTAGGATTTTTCTAGGGTCAGGTTTAGGGTGTGCGAGGGTTAAATTTAAGATTATGGTTAAGGTTAATTTTGTGCTAGGGTTAGGATTAGTTTTAGGGGTATGCTAGGGTTAGGTTTAGTTTTAGGGTTGTGCAAGTGTTATCGATAGATTTAGGTGTTAGTGTTTGGTTAATGGTTAGGGTTAGATGGCACCACCCACAATGGGCTGGCTTTTCCTACAGCAATCACTCATAAGAAAATGCACCACAGGATAATTTGGTGAGGCATTTTCTTAACTGAGGTTCCCTCTTCCCAAATGAGTCTAGCTTGTATCAAGTAGACATAAAAGTAGCTGGCACAGCCTAGCTAGCTCAGGCATTAACTCCAGTAACATTATTCCTTTTTACTAGGAGAGCCAAGAAGACTTACTGAAAGGACCAAAATTAATACGGCTCTTAGTTAAAAAACAGCTTTCCTCCAGTCTTTAAGATTTCTTTGAGTCTTAGCTGAGTGGAAAATACTGAGTTCACCCTGAGACCAAAACCAAGCCAGGTCTGGTGGCACATGCCTGTAATCCCAGCACTATGGGAGGCTGAGGCAGTTAGATCTCTGTGAGTTCAAGGCCAGCCTGGTCTACAAAGTGAGTCCAGGACAACCAAGGCTACACAGAGAAACCCTGTCTCAAATTAAAACACACACACACACACACACACACACACACACACACAACAAAACAAAAAACACAAAAAAAAAAAAAAAAAAACCCAAAACCAAACCAACTAACCAAGATCAAAGATCAGCAAATGTTTGAAATAATATAGAAATATACAGTGGCCCATTTCAATTATTTGTTTATTCCACACATGCATCTCACTTGCCAACTATACTTTGAACTGAAGGCTGGTAACAGGAC
The DNA here is from genome assembly GCA_036365155.1 of Meriones psammophilus. Lineage (NCBI taxonomy): Eukaryota > Metazoa > Chordata > Mammalia > Rodentia > Muridae > Meriones > Meriones psammophilus. The sequence continues at coordinate 8,349 of JAEOAE010002075.1, read as the reverse complement.
AGCAAACAGGCATAAGTAATCTGTGACAGCATAGTGTTCTCAGCATAAGATGGAGCAGGCCCCTAACACATATGACCTGTGTTCACAGCAACTTGTCCTAATGCTTTTAAAAAATAGCAGACAAAAGCAGTTCTCGGAAAGAAGGGGTTTTTTTTGGTCCATGGTCCACAGGTATGATCTGCCATGCTGGGAAAAATGTGGTGACAGGAGTGTGAGGCAGCTGGTCACATTTCTTCTATAGTCAGGAGTCTGAGACGAATACTGATGCTCAGCTCACTTTCACCTAATTTTAAATTGTGCCTCAGTCCAGGGCCTTAGCCCATGGAATGGTGCTGCTCACATCCAGGGTGGGTCTTCCTCACTTAAACCTTTCTAGAAATGTGCTCACAGGCACACTGAGAGCCATGTCTCCTAAGTGTCTCTAAATCACATCACGCTTGTAATTAAGAATAGCCATAATATAGTCTGTAATAATTTCTTTGTAACTATGATCAATATGACAAAGCTGCGGTTGGTGGATCTAACTCACATTTGGGTTCAGTGTTGTTGTAAATGAAAATGAGTGTTGCACTATATAATGTTTCTTATTAGCCCTAGGATTATCACAGCAGTATCATCTAGCCCACTATCACAAATAATAAGACAGACACATGTTAGATTTTATTATTTTTTAATTTTTATTAGGCTGGGGAGATATTTCACCTATGCTATCTCAATAACTTCAACATTCATCTCCCAGCTGCCATTCAGTGCCATCCTCCTTTAACCATCCTCATCTGAGCTATCTTCTGTTGGTATAGTGTTCTTGTGCAATGTATACAATTTACCCTTGTCCATTCAAATGTTGATTTCTCTACCCCACTATCTGGTTTCAATCTGGACATTACATTGTGCTGCTTATTCCAGGCATCACCTGTCTCAAGTTTGTGTAAACATGCCAGCATTTATTTTCTTTATTGCCAATAAAAACAACCAGCCAATGATGAGCAATGGAAAGAATAAGACAACCTGGTCAGGATGGGAGGAGAAAGAAGGAGGGGAGGAGAGATCTGAGAGGAGAGGACCTGGAAACATCAGGAGAAATGAACGGGTTTTAAGATATGACTAAAAAGCAAGTATAATGTGGGAAATCTTAGTGGGAGTAAGCTATGCTGACTTGGAGCTTTGAGGGAGTAATTTTGCCCAGCATTACAGCATTGTGCTCTAAGTTAATTAAATAAATCTTAGTCTCTGTGTGGTGATTTGGGTATACAGCTGGTTTGAGAATAACTGCTGTTTAAAAGATAAATCAATATTAAATATTAACAATCATCAACAATTTTCCATCTATAATCTCATAAATACTTTTATTCTCCATCTGGGACTTTTCACATCATTATTGGAGTCCTTCCTTCAGCCCCACCTGATTCCTTCTTTACACTAACCCATCATGGTGTTCTCTTCCCATCCATTTCTTTCCTGTGATTCTCCTGTCCTCAAAAGCCCGTGAACCTTTGCCATGCCTACCCTGTTCTGCTCTGCCCAGGTATAGACTGTTTAATTAGCCACTCAGGTTTATACAACAAGAATAGGCATATCCACTCAGTAACCAGATCTTGAGGGCCAGTAACATGCATCAGACCAACCTCCAACAGTTCAGGGAAGCTTTCCTTGAAAAGAGAATGTCTATATTAAGGTGTAAGCCAGGCTCATAGGGAACATAGAACAGATTGTCTAGAAGAGCAGGGAACACCCTCCCAAATGGCATGTAAGCAAGGTTGAATTCCCTGCCCCTTCACAAGATGGATTCTCACTGTGTTGCCCTAGTGGACCTGGAAGTTGCTATGTAGACTAGGCTGGCCTTGTACTCACAGAGATCCTGTATCTGCCTCAGGAGTCTTGAACTCCTTAGGAGCCTTGAAATCCTTAGGCTCAAGTGAAACTCCTGCCTTTGGCTCAAGATAGTTAATATTGTCATTTTGATTAGACTGAAAGACACTTAGGATTAATAAAGAACACTTCTGGGTATTCCTGTGAGGGGAGAACCACTCCCTAACCCCTGAATCTAGTAGACAGTTCCATTCACAATGCAGGGGCCTGGATGGAATAGAAGTGGAAGAAGAGAAAGACAGCCAGAGAGTGATGGAAGCTTCTTCCTCACTGGGCAGTTGCCACTGTCTGTGGGCATCACCTACAGCTTCTTCAGCTTTTGGTGAGTGCCAAGAGGCTGTCAGACACTGCCAGGCCTCTAAGTTAGCTTCTTACACCGAGGCCTACAACAGTAACTGCACGTTGGGGTTACAAAAACTCAGGTGACAGCTGGTTCTGATGGTGCACTCCTTAGTCCCAGCACTCTGGAGGCAAAGGCAGGAAGATCTTTGCGAATTTGAGGGCAGCCTATTCTACATAGTGAGTTCCAGGATACCCCAGGACTACATCCAGACCTTGTTTCAAATAAAACAGAACAAAACAAAAGCTACTTGTCTAGAGGCTGGAGAGACGGCTCCTCTGTTAAGAGTATTCACTGTTCAATATAAAAACACCCATATGTAGACAGCCATGTTCATTTCACAGAGGAAGAAATTAAAGCAGAAAAAGGTTAGGGAAGCTTTATTAGGCTCGATTATATGAGCGATGGGATTGTTTGGTTTTAGGCCTTTATATCTGCATGGAAACCTGATCATAATTACAGTCACAGTTCCTTTCCTGACCTTTTGTCTTAGTCAACAATGTGTTCTAAACTATTCATCGGTTGGAATTTGGAACATAAAACAAAAACAAAACATAAAATAAAATAAAAATCATCTAAAGGTAGACATCCTAAGGCTGGCAAAAGAACTGTTTTATAAATTCTGCCTACTTGCTACTTAACATGATTTCCCCCTCATATTCCAAGATGGCTTGTCCTCCAGTCATCATATTTCCATTCCACCCAACAGAAAGGACAAAGAAATGCTTCAACCAAGAACACTCTGTGGATGTGGTACCTATTTATTTTCCTTACAATAGACTGTCACAGGAGAATTTAGTCATTATGATACCTAGTTATAAAGCGGGGTAGGGTGGAAAATGTCATCTTTATTTTCTGTGCCCACATGTCCAAATGAAATCAATATATATATATATATATATATATATTTATATATATATATATATATATATTGTCCAAATGAAATCACTATCTTATTTGAAGTTGGAGCAGGTCTTGCTACGTTACTGAAGTCCTTAAACTCTAAGAAATTATAGTTAAACTGAGCCTAGAGTGAATAGAAGTTGTGCAAATCAGGAAGAGAGAGCATTCCCGGCACAGAGACGACACACGAAGGTGCAAAGGGACTTGGCAGGTTATATACAGTCAGAGCGATAGTATAAGATGAAGGCTGTGAGCTGGGTATGGTGTATGCATCTGTAACCCCAGAATTTAGCAGGCTGACACAGGGTGACTGCAGCAAATCTGAGACCAGCTCAGGCTGCTGATTGAGAGTCTTGTCTCAAAACGTAACACGAAAACAGAAACGGTGGAGGTGACAGATAGAGACCGGGAAGCAGGAGTGAATGTGAAGGGATGAGTTAGTCCACTGGCTTACGAAGGAGGTGGGAAAAGGAGCTGGTTCGTGGTTTTTGTTATGTTTGTTCTCTTTTTCTGAAACAAGGCCTTGGCTAGCCTCCAACTCAAGAGAGATCCATCTGCTTCTGCCTCCTGTGTGCTGGGATTAAAGCTTTTGCCACCCTGCCTGACAGTTTTTAATTAAAGTGGTATCTTAAAGTGAAGTGGTATCCGTGGAAACAGTAACGAGGTAGGTTACAGGTTTATTTAAAAAGCAGGATTTAGGGTCAGGTGTGTTGTAGATATAAACATGTTTTTGTTTTAACCCCAGGAGTGGGATGTGAGAATGATTCAGACAGTCCACAGATGCACATGATTTGTCTCCTGTGGGTTCTGAGCGGAGCTCTTTGCCAGCTGCAGCCTGTTTAAATCCGAGGACTCTGGAGAGAGAATAAACGCCAGAGCCCAGAGAGTGTTGGGGAGCTCTGAGAAAGAGCAAGGCTGTTGCGGCTCCCCCGATACACACACACCCCCAGGCTCCTGTTGCTGTTGTTGCAGTGAGACAGGAATTTGGAGATCTCATGAATTGGGGATTGGACTGGTTCCAAGGAATCGTAACCCCAGCCAGCAGGAGGCAACGAAGAGAACTGTGTCCCCTCTTCCACTAGCCCTTTCTCTCTCCTGCCTGGTGTTGGAGTGCTGGAATGGATTGGGGTAGAGTAGGGACAAAGAGATATAAAAAATGTAGATAATTTTTTTTTAAAGTACAGAAACATAGGTGACTTGGCTCAGCACTGACTTAAGGGCACTTGCTTTACCCCCTAGTTATCTGTGTTTGGTTCCCAGAACCCACATCAAGGTGTAAGGAGAAAAATGACACCATAAAGTTGTCCAATAGAATACGAGCACACACCATACAAACACAATACTAACACAGAAAACATAGAAATTGAGATTAAAGGGTTAGGGTGAGGGTTGGGTGAGGAGTTTGGGGTTAGGGTTAGGATAGGGTTAGAGGGTTAGAGTTCCCTCTTGTCATGATGTTTTTTTGGAATGTAGACACTTTACCCTTGTTCATTCAAATGCTGATTTCTCTCCCCCATTATCGGGTTTCACTCCAGACTTGCATTGTGATGCTTATTCTAGGCATCACCTGTCTCAAATTTGTGTAAACATGGCACCATTTGTTCTTTACACTGTCAATTAAAACAGCAGCCACAGTGTTGAGCAATGGAGAGGATAGGGTGGGACGTCCTGGTTCAGAGTGGGAGGAGAGGAAGGAGTAGGAGGAGGCAGGAGGAGGAGGAGAGGAAGGAAGCAGGAGGAGGAGGAGGAACAGCAGGAGGAGGAGAGGAAGGAGGAGAAGCGGTAGGAGGCTTGCAGGAGAGGTCTTGGAACAAAGGGGAAATGAAGCGGACCTAAGACATCACTAGCAGCAAGAAATGGATGAATCTGAATGGTAGGAAACTGCGGGCTTGGAGGATAAGGATGAGTAACTATTGCCTAGCATTGGGCTCTAGGTTAACTAAATGAATCCTGCTCTGGTGTGGTGATGTGGTTATACAGCTGTTTAGGATTAACTGCAGCTTTACTAAAAGATATATCAATAGTAAATATTAATAAATAAATGAAAAAGTTCGAGGTTAGGGTTAGAGGGTTCAGGTTCGGGTTGGGGATCTGGCTTGGCCTCAATCTCGGACTCTGCCTCGGGCTTGGGCTAGGCTCGGGCTTGGGGTAAGGGTTAGAGGGTTAGGGGTTAGAGGTTAGGGAGTTAGGGTTAGGGTTAGAGGTAAAAGGTTAGGGGTTAGGGGTTAATGTTGGGGTTAGGGGTTAGGGGTTAGGGTTAGGAGTTAGGGTTAGGGGTTACAGGTAAAAGGTTAGGGGTTAGGGGTTACAGGTAAAAGCATAGGGGTTAGGGGTTAATGTTGGGGTTAGAGGTTAGGGTTAGGGGTTAGGGGTTAGAGTTAGGATTAGGGTTGTTAGGGTTAGGGTGAGGGTGTTAGGGTGAGGGGGTTAGGGTTAGGGCTAGGGCTAGGGCTAGGGCTGGGGCTGGGGCTGGGGCTGGGGCTGGGGCTGGGGCTGGGGCTGGGGCTGGGGCTGGGGCTGGGGCTGGGGCTAGGGGCTGGGGCTAGGGGCTAGGGGCTAGGGCTGGGGCTAGGGCTAGGGGGCTAGGGGCTAGGGCTGGGGCTAGGGCTGGGGCTGGGGCTGGGGGCTAGGGGCTAGGGGCTGGGGCTAGGGCTGGGGGGCTAGGGCTGGGGCTGGGGGGCTGGGGCTGGGGCTGGGGCTGGGGCTGGGGGCTGGGGCTAGGGCTAGGGCTGGGGGGGCTAGGGCTAGGGGGGACTGGGGGGCTAGGGGCTAGGGCTAGGGGCTAGGGGCTAGGCTAGGGGGCTAGGGCTAGGGGGCCAGGGCAAGGGCTAGGGCTAGGGGGCTAGGGCTAGGGTTAGGGTTAGGTGTTAGGGTTAGGGTATTGGGGTCAAGGGTTAGGGTCAAGGGTCAGGGCCAGGGCCAGGGTCAGGGCCAGGGCCAGGGCCAGGACCAGGGCCAGCCAGGGCCAGGGCCAGGGCTGCCAGGGCCAGGGCCCAGGGCCAGGGCTGTCAGGGCCAGGGCCAGGGCTGTCAGGGTCAGGGTCAGTGCTGTCAGGGTCAGGGTCAGGGCTGTCAGGATTAGGGTTAGGGTTAAGGGTTAGGGGTTAGGGTTGGGGGGTCAAAGGTTAGGGTCAAGGGCCAGGGCCAGAGAGAGGGCTACAAGGGCTGCCAGGGCCAGGGCCGTCAGGGCTATCAGGGCCACGGCCAGGGCTGCCAGGGCCAAGGCTGTCAGAGTCAGGGCCAGGGCGGTCAGGGCCAGGGCCAGGGCCAGGGCCAGGGCTGTCAGGGCCAGGGCCAGGGCTGTCAGGGTCAGGGCCAGGTCTGTCAGGGTGTTGGAAGCCGCGTGATCGTCTCGCCGGCAGAAACGCACGCGGGCACAAGGGTCCTTCCGCAAGAAGCCTTTATTCCAGTCAATCGATGAAAGGAGGAGAGGAGAGCGGGCCTGGCCACCTCGCGGGCACAGGCGGCGCTCGCATTGGCCGAAGGACACCGCAGCGTCCCGCGGGCCGCGGCCAGGGCAGGCAAGCCCCGGGCGGGGAGAGGGGGAGGAGGAGAGGGAGGAGAGCGCCAGGGCCCAGAAGTGGCGCTGTTTATATAAGCCCTGGTCGCACCTAAGTGACGTGTCAATACCCTGATTGGCTGCTCACTCTTTACCCCGCCTGATGACTCAGGCTTGGCGTGCTTAACGTGTTTACGCAATTTGCGCAACCTGCCCATGCGTACTGGAGGTTTTTTTTTTTTTTACAGTTTTGAGGGCAAAATGTCAGCGCCACCTAGTGGCGTCTGAGTCTCAGCTCTCCACATCCCCCTTTTGTTTTAATAAATGAAAACTGCCTTAAAGCCTATAAGCATGGCACAAGAGAGCCCTAAGCTCGATCAAGCGAACTCCTTCTTTGGGGAGTAAGCGATCAAGAGCTTTAGATTACTTCCTTACCCCACCAGGTGCAATGGAGACAAGTCCTCTGGGTACAGGGGCTAAGGGAGAAGATTAAAAAAGGAGGTGACACCCATTCCCATGCAATGGAATAAAATTCCAGGGAGTGCAAGGGCTGTCATCCTCCTATCTAGGTACCATAGCCGCTTAGGCAAAGGCAACATTGACTTGGATCACTCATCGACTCAGTGCAATACCCTCAGTGCACCTCAGGGTAAAACTCCTGAGGTGCATCGACTGAGTGTCACAGTCTGTTTTAATTTTTTAACATGGATAACCAAATTTTGGGAGATGATCCTTGTTTCAAGGCCACAAGTGTTTGCGCGATCGCGACCTAGTCACATTTATGTTGGGTATTGAGTTTGCAGAACAACCAGAGTAAAAACACTAAGCCACAACATAGTGCTGCACCAAACATTCCAACCCCCACCCAATCTTAAAGTAAGAAAAGGCAGAAGAAACCCAGGGTAAAGCCAATCTGTGGGCAATGAATCCACTCGAGTAGAGTTAGTGGTCATCCTCGCTGCCCTTGACTCTTTAAGCAGTAGCAGGTGTATCTGTTGAAAGATCATCTTCAGCTGTCACCAGCCTTTGCGTGAGGCACTCCGGTACCCAGAATGGATTGTTTTCTTCCTGTGGGAAAACACAGACAGCTCCCCTGGATCTTATTAAGATAGGATCCGGGCCTTTCCATTGACCAGTTAAGACATCCTTCCATTTGATCATTTCCTTGGGCCTATTAGGCCCTGAGCAGTGGCAATCAGCCGCCGAATGGCCTTGACTGTCCAAATTCAAAAAATTGAGTGTGAAGAGTGCCAAGGAAACGGTCACTCATGGCACTGAGGGCAGAGCCTCCTGGACTCTCCCTTTTGTTTTATTAAGTAGGATTTTAGGGTGCGGTGAGCATGTTTAATAATACCCTGACTTTGAGGGTTATATGGGAGACCCGTTAGATGGGTCACTTTTATTTGATGACAAAACTGTCCAAATTTTTGAGAAGTATAGGCCGGCCCATTGCCAGTTTTTAGAATTTTGGGCTTTCCCCAGGCACTCCATGCCTCTAGGCAATGTTGAATAACATGGGCTGCCTTTTCTCCAGTCAGGGGAGAAGCAAACACAACTCCAGAGCAAGTATCAACAGAAACATGCAAATATTGAAGTTTACCAAAAAATGAAATGTGAGTAACATCCATCTGCCACACTTGTAGTGGACGGATTCCTCTGGAATTAATCCCAACATGAGGCATAGGTAAGAACTGACAACAATTTTGACATTGGGTAACAATATCTCTAGCTTCTTTTCT